>VZQC01009601.1:709554-823773 GCA_009823505.1 Rhizomys pruinosus | reverse complement strand
TAAAAAAAAAAAGAAATATAAGAAAATGAAAAGTTGCAACTTGTGGCTCCCTGGATCTAGCAAATTCTGTTTGCTTTTTTTCTGGGTCTCAGAAGATCTACAGGAGGCAGGAGCTGGTCAGAACCCTAGCTTTGTGACCAGGGTCTCAGAAGATCTACAGGAGGCAGGAGCTGGTCAGAACCCTGGCTTTGTGACCAGAGGGGGAAGAAGCCACAAGAGAAGAACAAGGAGCACCAAGGTGCAACGGGAATTCTGCCTACCAGAGCAAGGGTCACCTCAAACCCCACATCGTGTCAGGAAGTACAAAGGAAGCGGTTGCCAAAGGGGCCACTGACCCCAACCTAGGGACCAGTGCAGGACCCCTCACCTCTGCATAGAGGGAAAGGGCCAACGGAGTGCAATAAACAAAGCATCAAAGGAAATCTGAACATGAAGCCTGCTCTTTAGAAAGCGCTGAGAACTAAGCTCTGCGTAGAAAATCTAAAGGAGAGAGAAAGTGGGATTAACATGGCTTGGGCTTTACCTGGTAAGAATGCTGAAGTGCTTTATTTAAAGAGAAAAGTGTGACATACTGAGATCTGGCTCTCTGACTCAGAAATGGAATCTATGAAGAATGTACAGCTGTGGACTTGAAAGAAATGAGGATTAGAATGGATAGAAGAAAAAAATTAAATGACCTCTAGTGTTTCCTTCACCTACATACAGAATTATGGTTCCACATTATAAAGCTAAATTTAAGCCTTCTCTAGAAAAATACAGGCATTTCTGACTGTAAATATTATGTTCCTCTAACTGGTAATCTAAACATACAGCTAAACACAGCACTTTCAATTCTATACTCTATGAGTAACAATGTGCGCAGATGACCAAAGGACCCAGAACTATTTACCTGTGTTCACCAACAATTCTAACAGTAAATGACTAGAATCTGAAGTTAATTCTACCTGAACTGAGGAGGGTATTCTATGTTCTACTCTATAAGCAAGTCAGAATACAAGAGCTTCATTCTTTTTAAAAATGATATTAATATGGGTTTTTAATTTTGTAAGCAAAATAAATGTACACTTCTTTCATGCTTATTTGTTGATAAGCCAAACAATTCCAAAGCTATCAAAGTTATCAAAGTTATCAAAGCTATCAAAGCTATCAAAGTTGTCTGCCCACCCAGAACTTATGTCAGCACTGCTGGAACCGAACGCCTCGCACCACATCACAGGACACACGGCAGCAAAGGGATTTCTAGACCCTCAGAACTTGAATCAGCTACCTTCCTCTCCACCCATCTGTCTCCATTCCACAAAG
This sequence comes from Rhizomys pruinosus, assembly GCA_009823505.1. Classification (NCBI taxonomy): domain Eukaryota; kingdom Metazoa; phylum Chordata; class Mammalia; order Rodentia; family Spalacidae; genus Rhizomys; species Rhizomys pruinosus. The sequence continues at coordinate 822,471 of VZQC01009601.1, read as the reverse complement.
GTAGAAGCAGGGCACACACCCGAGCTGAGAGGAATCCACCCTCACTCTGGGAAAATTATTTTTTAATGGGGAAGATGGGAGAGCTACTGTCTCATTTTAAAAGAAAATAATTGAAAAAGATGTTCAAAAAGAACATCTCAGCCACACACACACCAGCAAATCAAATGTGTGTGTGTGCATTGTGGGAGGGGATATATGCTTGTGATTCCAGCACTGAGGCTGAAGCAGGAAGATTGCAAGTTCAAGGTCAGCCTGGGAATTTACTGAGCCCATGTCTGAAAATCAAAGTAAAAGAAAAACAAAAATATAAGAAACTTCCCAGGTATTATTAATCTTCAGAAAGAATTCCTCTAAAAATTTAAAATTGTATCCACAGGTACAGACACTGAATAATGCCAATCAGTGATTATTCTCCTCTCTGGAGAAGTCAGTGACTGAACTCAGGACTCCTGCAGACTGTCACCACACCACACCCCCAGCCATAAAACAGAAATGCTGAGACACAGACACAGATGCTCTCATGGCAACTGAAGGAGGGCTTCCAGGAAACAGCTAATCACATCGTTATAAAGCAAGGCTGAGAGACGAGCAGAGCACGTGTGCACTGCGGACACAGCGCTCCAGCTCTCTGGACAACGAGCTCCATAAACAACCTCAGTAACTACAAATACCTGAACATCTGGCAATACAGACCTGGCATCAAGATGGCTCATAAAACTGTCTTCATCTGGGAACCCAGGAAACTGGCTGTAAATATTATCGAACTAATGGTAATCACTAAGCTTCATATCTCAGACCACAACTTGTTTTAAAAGATAAATTGAATACTACTACTTATGGTTGGCTTGAGTCTTAACTTGGTTGCTAAGACATGTGACTTAGAAGTTCTGTAACCCTTCTAGGCTTTGATTTCCCTGATGAAATTGGGAAATAACCTTATTTCACATGTACTTCATAAGGACAGTGAGTGGATTTAATGAGCCAATTTTGGCCAGGTTCTTTGAACTGAGATGAAAGATGGTTTAGAAGCATAATTATCGTAATGAATGTGTAGCACCGACAAGAACATAAGAGTTGTGTATCTATGTGGGATAATGACTGGAAAACTTAGCACAGGGATGTACACACACACCTGAAGAGTTGTGTGTCTATGTGGGATAATGACTGGAACACTTAGCACAGGGGTGTACACACACACCTGGAGAGTTGTGTGTCTATGTAGGATAATGACTGGAACACTTAGCACAGGGGTGTACACACACACCTGAAGAGTTGTGTGTCTATGTGGGATAATGACTGGAACACTTAGCACAGGGGTGTACACACATACCTGAAGAGTTGTGTGTCTATGTGGGATAATGACTGGAACACTTAGCAAAGGGGTGTACACACATACCTGAAGAGTTGTGTGTCTATATGGGATAATGACTGGAACACTTAGCAAAGGGGTGTACACACATACCTGAAGAGATGTGTGTCTATATGGGATAATGACAGGAACGCTTAGCAAAGGGGTGTACACACATACCTGAAGCTGCATATCTGCCGCTGCACAAACCTTCTTAGATTCACAGAGACGAGACACCATCGCTTTCGGCAGTGGCTTCATAAAACAAAACACACATGAGGAAACTGGTTAGTAAGCCACAGCACCTTGTATACTTAGGGGTTAGGAAAATTTAAAATACCATCAAGTGGAAAAATGAATGGCATATATCATTACTCTTTCAAGTACTACAGTTGACAGGACAACATGGCTGACAACATTCCATTTAATTGTGAGAAATGCTCAGTGTCAAATCAGAGTCTGCACATGAAAACACAGGATTACAGGGAGAGACAGCACTGGCACCGATTTTCCAAGTCTACTTAAACCCCAAAGGGAATACTTCTGTTCCTTTGTTTCCAGCCAGTCCATTCAAGAGCGCTCTTAACTTTCAAGTACAGGCAGTAACTGATGATAGGCCTAGAAGATTAACATGTCAAGAACGAAACGCTAATCCACAGGACCAGCCAGTGCTAGAGCTGCACTGATCTCCTGACTGGCAGGTGTGATGATGAACTTCAGCGCTCGTTTTCCAGTGGATATTGCAGTGTGGGTGCAGTGCTCCTGTATGACTGGAGGCCTCTCTGTGGGAAAGGCGAGATCTAGTCCTGTTCACACATATTCTCTTGGAAGCATTTAATAATGTAGCTAGGGTGACTAAGTTGTTCAGTTTTTAAAAATCATTATTGTTGATGTTTACTGAAGAAAGCTAGCACATTATACACACCTGCTTAGAATGTAATTTAAGGCCCTCTGCAGAGCAATGCATTATATGAGAGACCAGGGGGCAGGTGACTGAGCAGTCTAGCTACTGGCCATGAACAAGGAAGTGAGCTCATTCACAGTCACTATCCCTATGAGCAAGACCCAGATCAGGGAGGGCCACACGGGACCCTGAAAGGCTTTGCTAAAGGAACTCGTGGACACTACAATCACTCTTAGCTGCTCACTGAAGTGAAAAACTACAAGAGGAATTGGTGATGACAACTCAAGACACACATGTGCAGCCTTTTCTTTCTTTCCATCTGTCCATAGAGAAACCAGCCAGACTTCTGGGTAAGCAGGTAGACTCAGAACTGCTTCCCTATTACCTGGTTAAATGAGAGTCAGCATCATAAAGAATAGACTCATTCCAAAGAGAGAAAAGAGGAAGAGCTTTGGGCATTCCCAAAAGCAGGGACAGAACCGTGGGAAAGTGCCAAGGAAAAGATGCGCAGTGCTCAGGGAAGCCGAGAACACGGCTCTGGCTCCAGCCAACCAGGCCCCTGGTGACAGGAAGAGAAGCTGAAGCCTCATCGAAAAGTTGAGCCAGGGGGCCCTAGTGAAAGGTCCCGGCAGCCCTCCCGGCAGGACAAGCCCACAGCCCTCCACGCCTTAAAACCAGCAGGGGGTTTTGGTTAGACAGTGATTCTGAGCAGTCAGTACAGAGGCATCCTGTCACTCCGGGACTTGGAGGGCAGGGGCCACAGCATGTGGAGAGGAAGCCTGCAACTGAAACCTGAGCACGCGGGGAGCAGCCCTGAGTCAGGGAGCCTCCCAAATGAAAACTGAGCACGCGGGGAGCAGCCCTGAGTCGGGGAGCCTCCCAGATGAAACCTGAGCACACGGGGAGCAGCCCTGAGTCAGGGAGCCTCCCAGATGAAAACTGAGCACACGGGGAGCAGCCCTGAGTCAGGGAGCCTCCCAAATGAAAACTGAGCACACGGGGAGCAGCCCTGAGTCGGGGAGCCTCCCAGATGAAAACTGAGCACGCGGGGAGCAGCCCTGAGTCGGGGAGCCTCCCAGATGAAACCTGAGCACGCGGGGAGCAGCCCTGAGTCAGGGAGCCTCCCAAATGAAAACTGAGCACGCGGGGAGCAGCCCTGAGTCGGGGAGCCTCCCAGATGAAAACTGAGCACGCGGGGAGCAGCCCTGAGTCAGGGAGCCTCCCAGATGAAAACTGAGCACGCGGGGAGCAGCCCTGAGTCGGGGAGCCTCCCAGATGAAAACTGAGCACGCGGGGAGCAGCCCTGAGTCGGGGAGCCTCCCAGATGAAAACTGAGCACGCGGGGAGCAGCCCTGAGTCGGGGAGCCTCCCAGATGAAAACTGAGCACGCGGGGAGCAGCCCTGAGTCGGGGAGCCTCCCAGATGAAAACTGAGCACGCGGGGAGCAGCCCTGAGTCGGGGAGCCTCCCAGATGAAAACTGAGCACGCGGGGAGCAGCCCTGAGTCGGGGAGCCTCCCAGATGAAAACTGAGCACGCGGGGAGCAGCCCTGAGTCAGGGAGCCTCCCAGATGAAAACTGAGCACGCGGGGAGCAGCCCTGAGTCGGGGAGCCTCCCAGATGAAAACTGAGCATGCGGGGAGCAGCCCTGAGTCAAGGAGCCTCCCAGATGAAAACTGAGCACACAGGGAGCAGCCCTGATCACCCAGACCCGAGAGGAGAGAGACAGCCTGGAGAGGCAGCTGTGGAGAGTGCGATGAGGACAGGCTGAAAGGTGCATGTTGCAGGAAGCAGTGAACTATGTAATTCTACTGCTGGTTTGAATGTGAAATGCCCCTACAAGCTATGTGTTTGCAAACTTGGTGAGGTCCCCAAGCACTGGTGGGGAAGGCTGGGAGGCTTCAGAGGTCGAGCATCACTGGAGGAAGTGGATCCATGGGGTAGATCTTGAGGTTCACTATAGCCTAGCCCAGTTTCCTATTACCATGCTCTGCTTATGAACAGCAAACTTCCTGCTCCTGCCTCCAGGTCTTCCCTGCCTGCTCTCACCCCTTCCTGCCACGATGACTACATCCTTCTGAGGGCTGGGCAGGACAAACCCCTTCTCTCCTAAGCTGCTTCTGGCGCAGTGTTTCACTGCAGAAGAGAAACAGCAACCCCTGCCCTTAAACAGAATTAACACTGATTTTGAAAGCCCCAGAGCCTGAAGTCAGGTAGCAGGGGTTCACTCCTGGGACCCGCTATCTGCCCTGGTCTGGTATAGGGTCCAGCAGAGTGATTAACATGCAGGAGGGTCTGGAAAGCACAAAGGACGGTCCTCTGCCCACACAGACCCCAGGGCTGTGGCTGCTTCTCACCCCCAGGGCACTTTGGAGACACCCTCAACTAGAGCATCAGCCACTCCAGATAGAGTAATCTGAGAGGTCTGAGGAGGGGCAGAAGGTGCCCAGCACAGAATGAGAGGCATTGTGGCTAGAGAAGCCCTGGACACAAGAGGACCGTATCTGTCCAGGATGCTTTACTTGTTGCTGTGATAAAAACACCATGACCAGCCGGGCGTGGTGGCACACGCCTTTATCCTAGCACTTGGGAGGCAGAGGCAGGTGGATCTTTGTGAGTTCAAGGCCAGCCTTGAACTCACAAAGGCAGGGAGACCCTGTCTCGAAAAGACAAAAAAAAAAAAAACAAAAACCCACCATGACCAAAAGAAACCTGGAAAGAAAGGGTTCCTTTGGTTCACACGTCCCAATCTCTGTCCACCGAGGGAAACCACAGCACAGACAGAAGTGGGCACCATGGGGGAATGCTGCTTACTGGCTTGTTCCCCTTAGTCCCAACTGGCCTGGAGCTCACTATGTACACCAGGCTGCCCTTGAACTCGCAGAGGTCCACCTGCCTCTGCCTCTGAGTGCTGGGATTAAAGGTGTGTGCCACCACACCTGGCTTGGTCTTTTTAACCCAATCAGCCAGTCCACACCTTTTTTTATTTTTATTTATTTTAAAATATTATTTTTGTATTGTGTACAAGTGTATTGCCTGCAATGATCTAAGCGTAGCCTTATTGTGCAATGCCTATGGAAGTCAGAAAAGGGTGTCAGAGTCCTTGGAACTGGAGTTAAAGATGGTTGTTAGTTGCCATGTGGGTGCTGGGAACTGAACATTGTCCTCTGAAGGAGCAGCCACCGTTCCTAACCACTGAACCCTCTCTCCAGTTCCTATATCTTTTTATTGGTGGCATGAAGCCACTTACATTCAAGATTATTACTGAAAGATGTTTACTTGCACACCTTTAATCCCAGCACTCAGGAGGCAGAGGCAAGCAGATCTCTGTGAGTTCAAAACCAGCCTGGCCTCAGAGCGAGCTCCAGGCCAGTTAGGACTAAAGGGAGACCCTGTCTCAAAAAGACCAAAAAAAAAAAAAGAAAGATATTTACTAATTCATATTAATTTTGTTTTTCTGTGTTGGACATGATGGATTATTTTCTACTTCTTCTTTCCTTTGCCCTGTCATGAAATTTTTTTTCTTTCCTATGCTTGTAGTTGAAAAGCTGTCCTCCCCCAATCCCCCTTCTCTCTGTATAACCTCCCTTTCGATATTCTGCAGTTCTGCCCCCCTTCTCTCTGTATACCCTCCCTTTCGATATTCTGCAGTTCTGCCCCCCTTCTCTCTGTATACCCTCCCTTTCGATATTCTGCAGGTCTGCCCCCCTTCTCTCTGTATAACTTCCCTTTTGATATTCTGCAGTTCTGGCTTGCTTGGTCATCATGAGCTGCCTTAGTTTTTGCTTTTTTAGAACTTTATTTCTCTGTCAATTTTAATAGATAGTTTTGTTGGAAACAACAATCTTGACTGGCAGTTATTTACTTCTAGAGCTTAAAACACATTGTTCCATGTTCTCCTGGTTGGGGACGATGCTACAGAAGCTGCTGTACTCTGATAAGTTTCCACTGCAGGGAAGCCAGTGCTTTTCCAGCACGTATTTTAATGTTTTTATTTTTGACATTTTGATTATAATGTGCTGTGGAGAGGTTCTTCCCTGTTCATGTCTAAAGGCCTCGTGGGTTTGAATTTTCTGCTATTTTTTTTAATAGATTTTTTTTGTCCTATTTGTCTCAGCTTCTTTTTATCTGTGAATTCTTAGCCTTTTTTTTTCATTTTCAACATTTCTGAGACTTTTTTTAACCCTTAATTTTCTTACTGAATTTTTCTTCCATGATGCTGACCTTTTCATTCATGCTGCTGATTTCAATGGTGAAATTTTGAACTCCTCACCAGCACTTAACCTACTTCAGACCTTAGAGTTGTAGCTGCGGCGTTAGATCTGGAGAGCTGTGCTCCCTTTCCCTGCCATGCTTCTCTGTTCCTTTGTTTCAGTCTACATCTGTTGCTTTGGCTGTCACTTCTTAGTTCTATTTTTGGAATACTCTTTTGAGCATGCTCAAGAGAGCTCAATACGCAGCTCGCTAAGACAGGAGAAAGCAAACTGCTATCATAGTAACAGCATCATGCTATGCAAGGTGTATGAAAACTCTTGAAGTTGATGCATTGCCAACAACTAAAAGACTTAGAAATGGTAAAACTAATATAGAATGTGCCACTAAATAAACACCAAATAGGCTGAGTGTAGAAATTGTGAGAGAGAGCCGGGCATGGTGGCGCATGCCTTTAATCCTAGCACTTGGGAGGCAGAGGCAGGCGGATCTTTTTAAGTTCAAGGCCAGCCTGGTCTACAGAGTGAGTTCCAGGATAGCTGGGGCTACAGGGAGACCCTGTCTCGAAAAGACCAAAAAAAAAAAAAGAAATCGTGAGAGAGATGAAGGATGCCAGCAGCGGAAGGGCAGCCACAGAAAAGGAGCGAGATTAAATAAGAGAGAGGGAAGAGGAGGAGAGGTGGGAACCAGTGTTATAGAGCGGGAGACACGAGAGAGGAGAAAGACGTGGGAGAGGAGAGAGACACACAAGAGAGGAGAGAGACGCTCGAGAGAGACACCTGGTGGCACACACCGGAGGCAGTGGCATGTGGATCTCTGTGAGTTCAAGGACAGCCTGGTCTACCCAGCGAGTTCCAGGCCAGCTGGGACTAAAGGGAGACCCTGTCTCAAAAAGACCAAAAAAAAGAACAAACTATTTCCAATCTCTAAGAAACACATCTTACTAGCAAAGACACTCACGGGCCAAATGCCAAAAGACAGAGGTCAACGGAGCAAACAGAAGGTGAGAACTGGCCAGCACAGCTACTCTGTTTTGAGACAGGGTCACCCTGTAGCCTGTAGACCAGGCTGGCTTTGATCTCACAGAGCCTTCTACCTGCCTCTGCTTCCTTCCAGACTGCCGGAATTAAAGGTGCCCAGCATCTCGCCTGCCTGGTCCTTTTTGTGTGTTTTGCTTTATTTTCATGTTTTGGGGGGGTTTGCTCTTCTGATTCCTAATAAAGCAGACTTCGAACCTAAATCAGAAGAGATAAAGACTTTCACTATGAACTGAGCAAGGAAGCAATTAGTCAAGAAGCCCTAACAACTGTTAAGTACACATGGACTGAACCTTAGGGCTCTCCGTTTCAAAAAACAATTAGTAGGGGCTGGAGAGATGGCCTAGCAGTTAAGAGCACTGACCGCTCTTACAGAAGACCCGGGTTCAATCCCCAGCACCCACATGGCGGCCGAGAACCGTCTGAAACTCCAATTCCAGGAGAAATCCAGTTTCAGGGGACTCCGACACCCTCTTCTGACCTCCGCGGCATTGCACGACATGGATGCACAAACTTGCATGCAGACAGTACATTCATACACATACAGAAATAAATAAAATTTAAAAAAAATTAGTAATGGACATAAAATGTCTGACAGACTCTGACACAATGACAGTAGGAGACCTCAACCCCCACTCTTACCTCTCTATAGGCCACAGAAATGAGAAATTAGCACAGAAACAGCAGAGTTAAGCTGCAATGGACATCAAATGGACATCACAGAAACCAACAGAATATTCCACACACTTTTGGAAAACAATTATCCCCAGTAGCCTACTGAACTTTCTCTAAAATAAAGCATATTCCAAGCCAGAAAGCAAGTCTTAATAAACAGAAGCAAAATAATTCTATATGTGTTTTCTGATCAGAGTAGAATAAAATAAGAAATCAAAAGCAAGCAAAACTATATAAACACAGAGTCTGCACAGTCTACTCTTGGATGACCAGCATGTTATCAAAGAAATGAGGGAGGAAATCGAACAGTTCCTAGAATCAAATGAAGAAGCATAACTTACCAGAACCTTTGGGATGCAGCTAAGGCAGGTGGTTCTAAAAGTTATAGGTGCTTACATTAAAGAATCAGAAGGATTTCAAACAACCTAATCATGTACCTCAAAGTCTTAGAAAAACAAGAACAAGTAAAATTCAAAAGCAGTAGGTGGCAAATAAAGTGTAGAAGGTACTGAAATAGGTCAGGCAAGACAGTATAGAGAATCAATAGAGTTGATTCATGTAAAAAATTAACAACACTAACAGCCCCTGGTCACACTACCCAGAATAAAGACATGAGCTGTAAGCATGAAACTGAAGATGGCCAGGGATGCTACAATAGAGTTTATCTAAATCCAGAGGATCACTAGGAAATAACTTAGAAAATGCTACAAAACCCTGGAAAATCTAGTGGAAAAACTCCTAGGTACATGTGACTTGCCAAAATTAGGTAAAAAAAAAAAATGTAAATACCTCACAGAGATGCTTAACAAGTACCTAAATCAAGACAAAATAAAAAGTGTCCTCACAAAGAAAAGCCCAGCATTGAATGGATTCATAGCACATTTCTACCAAATCATATGGTGCTGACACCAATACTCCTCAACCTGTTTCACAAAACAGAAACAGAAAGAAACTGGCAAACTCGTTCTGCAGAGCCAGAAGCCAAAATCCAAAGAGGACATTAACTAAAAATTTTCCTCATGAACATAGATGTAAAAATTCTCAATAAAATAGTTGAAAATTGAATTCAAGAACACATTAAGAAGATTATACACTATGAACAAGTTAGTTTCATTCCATGGACGAAAGGTGCTTAACATGTGCAAATCAATAAAAGTAATGCACCATATAAAGACAGAAATCACACGATCATCTTAGTAGATGCAGAGAAGCCTTTGACAAAGTTCTCCAACACTTCATGACAAATGCCCTGAGAAATCTCGAATAGAAGTAACACATCTCAGGCTGGAGAGATGGCCTAGCGGTTAAGAGTCCCCAGCACCCACATGGCAGCCGAGAACCGTCTGAAACTCCAATTCCAGGAAAACTCCAGTTCCAGGGGAATCCGACACCCTCTTCTGACCTCCGCGGCATTGCACAACATGGGTGCACAAACCTGCATCCAGACAGTACATTCATACACATATAGAAATTTAAAAAAAAAGGGGGGGACTGGAGAGATGGCCTAGCAGTTAAGAGCGCCCACTGCTCTTGCCTAGGACCTGGGTTCCATCCCCAGCACCCACATGGTGGCTGAGAACCGTCTATAACTCCAATTCCAGGAGAACTCCAGTTCCAGGGGCATCTGACACCCTCTTCTGACCTCCGCAGCAATGCATGACACGGGGCACAAACCTACATGCAGACAGTACATTCATACACATACAAAAATAAATAAAATTTAAAAAAAGAAAGTGAATTCTTTCTTCCATGGAATATTCTGTAGATGTCCATTCACACTGTTGGGTCCATGTAAGATGTCATTTAATTCAGAGGTATTTCTATTTATTTTTTGTCCAGTTGACATGTGTACTGAAAAGAGCGGGGCTTTGAAGTCACCTACTGTTAATAAATTGAGATTAATCTGAAAAAAAAATCCCCATCTGCAAATGACATGATCCTATACTAAGAAGATCCTAAAGACACCACCAGAAAACTCTCAGACCTGACAAACACTTCCAGCAAAATAGCAGCATGCAAAATCACCACAGTAGCTTTGGTGCTGGGGAAGGCTCAAGGATAAAGAACTTGCTCCAACAATAAGGTGGAGAGTGGTAAAAGACATCAGATTCTGGTCTCTGTACACACGCATACACACCCAGACCTGGACACATACACATGCAGACACCACAGACAGAGAGAGCAAGAGGGGGCATCAGTAGCATCTCTGTGTGACAATAATGAATTTGCCAAGAAAGAAATCAGATAGAGCATATTCCATTTACAATAGCTTCATACACATGGAGAAGAGGAGGGAGAGGGGGAGAATGAGAGGGGGAGAGGAGGTAGGAAGGGCGGGCAAGAGGCAGAGAGACAGAGAGGCAGAAACACAGAGAGAAAGAGAGGCAGAGAGACAAAGAGACAGAGAGACAGAGAGACAGAGAGACAAAGAGACAGAGAGGCAGACACACAGAGAGACAGAGAGCCAGAGAGACAAAGAGACAGAGAGGCAGAGAGAGAGGCAAAGAGGCGGAGAGGCAGAGAGGCGGACAGACAAGAGAGGCATAGAGACAGAGAGGCAGAGAGACAGAGGCAGAGAGACAGAGACGCAGAGACAGAGACACAGACACAGAGAGGCAGAGGGAATAACCCTAACCAAGCAAGTAAAAGACTTCTACAATGAAAATGTTGAGAACCAAAGAAATTAATTTAAGACACTAGAAGATGGAAAGACCTCCAACCCTCATGGATCAGAGGAATTAATATTGTAAAAATGGCGATGCTGCCAAAAGCAATCTACAGATTCGATGCAATTGCCATAAAAATCCCAATGTCATTCTCTATAGAACTAAACAAAAAACTACTAATACTCAAATGGCATCGTGAGGGATCTCAAATAGCCAGAGCAACTGTAAGCAGAAAGAGCAATGCTGTATCACAGTACTTCATCTCACATTACACTGCAGAGCAACGCAACACTACATGGTGCTGTAACTGCAACAGACCTGTAGATCAATGGAACAGGACAGAGACCTAGAAATAAACCACAGGCTTCGGCCACCCAAGTTTCAATAAAGATACCAAAGTCCATACTGGAAAAAGATAGCTTCTTCACCAAATGGTGCTGGGGAAATTGGTGTCCATATGTAGAACTATCTATCTCTCTCCCAGCACAAAAAAAAATAAATAAATAAAATTCAAAATGAATTCAAAATGACTTTTATGTAAAACTTGAAACTCTGAAACTGTTAGAGGGAAAAACTTCAAGATATAGGCATAGACAAGAACTTTTTGAAAAAGACTCCAATATAAAAAAATATTAATCCAAACACTGGGATTACATGAAACTGAAGGGCTCCTGTCAATTAAGGAAACAATCAGCTGAATGAAGAGACAGCCTACAGAATGGGAAAAAAATCTTTGCCAGTTACATATCAGACTGGAGATTACTATCTAGATTAGAATATGTAAAGAACCAAAATTAAAAATAAAAGCCAAAAAACCTTCCAATTAATAAATGGCTAAGGAATTAGTTCTCAAAAGAAATACAAGTGAGCAAGAAACAGTCGAGGAAGCGCTCAAAACCCTCAGCCGTCAGAGAAGCACACACTGAGAGTGCTTGCAGAGTCCATGTCACAGAGCTGCTGTCATCAAGAACACAGATGACAGTGGTGCTGACGAGGATGCACACTGCTGGTGGGAAGGCAGACTGACGTGCCCGTTATGGAAATCACTGCAGAGGTCCAGGAAACCCGACAACCCGACCACCACCATAGCGCAGCTATTATAGTCATGGGAACATCCGACAGACTCCAAGTCAACCTGCACGAGCACACAGACACTATGTGATTACTGCTGTGCTGTGCACAATAGCCAAGATGTGGAACTGGCCTAAACACTGGCCTCTCCCTCCTGTGTGCTGATATTAAAGGCACGCACTATCTCATCCAGCAAAGACAACATTCTTATTAACCAGTTACAGCAAAGAATGACTGTGTAAAAGCTCTCAAAAAACACCCTTTCAAGATGGAAGGGCTTTCTCCAGTCCACTGACACCCTGTGCATCCAGTGTATCCAGACATCCATTTGTTCCAAGAATCCTCTGCAGCCTCCAGAGGAGAACCAAGAGCGCAGTCTGCCCAAAGTCAGCAGCTGTCTGAAGAGGTCCTTGTCACTTAGCACAATTCACCATGGCAGGAAGGAAAGCACACAGGCATTAAAGCCAGACAAACCTAAGCCTGGAGCCCAAGGGTGACACTCAGCAGCTTAGCAGCAGAGTGCAGAGCCACTACTGAACACCAGGCTACACTTTTTGCAGCAAAATGTTGGCATTATTTTTGGATTAGATGAGAAACAAGTAATCCATTTCAAAAACTAAGTATGTCAGCTTTAACATAGTAGGTGCTGTGATTTAGTACTCCTTAGGGTTTCTACGATTAGCTAGTAGAGGCCAACAGAGAACTGCTCATGAATGCAACACACACACACACACACACACACACACACACACACACACACACACACGGCCCAATAGCCAATCCACACTGCCTGGCATGGCAGTTAGCACTGTCACCCATGTATGCTGGTCTGCACCCTTAGGCTCACACACTGAATGGTCTTGGGGCCTCAGGTCTTTTAAGGTTTAGGAAGAACTGGACTCACAACTCCCTTTTCCTGTGTGAGGCTGGCCCTGGCCTTGAGCTGTCACACCAGTGGAAGGTGGGAAGCTCCCCAGCAGGCCAGCACTTGGATACAAAGGCAGTGAAACTTTACAAGGGGTCAGGACTTAGACGTCATTAAACATGAAACCAAAACGAGTCCTGTGATGCCTGACCACGTGGGTCAGTTCCAGCAAGCCAGTCAGTGGACAGCCAAGAGGTAGTTCATTCAACAAGTACTTGTGGCAGTCTGCCCTTTCTGTGACTGGTATAGTCAGTACGTCAGGGAAGAAAACAGATAAAAATCCCAGTTTTCCAAGAACTTATATTCTAGCCCACCTTCCCAGTTTTCAGAAAAATATTATTTTTAAAAAAGTTTTAAATTTATTTTTTAAAAGTATTTCAGTTCTTACAGGCTTAATAAAATCACAGGGTTTGGACCACAATTTCCTGTAGAATTTAACCTTCTGACCAAAAGTATCTGACTGTACTAATTATAATATATTATCCGACTGTACTAATTATAGTGATGTTGACATATGTAATTTTAATTCTGTAAAGTTCATTTGTGGAGTTCTGTACCTTAAATATCAGCAAATGGTCAATAAATATTAACAAACATCGGTTACATAATTTAAATACTTTCAAAGAAAAGGAAATGGTAAAATACAAACATATAACTGTGCTAAAAGTACCAGCCAACTCTGCACTCTTCCATCAAGTCCTAGCCTAAGGGATCGGTCTGGCCACCAGCAGCAGCAAGGCAGCCTCGCTGCTCCGAGCTCCCCTCCAGCTCTGCTCAGCTCAGGCTGGGTCCGGCCACCAGCAGCAGAACGGCAGCCTCGCTGCTCCGAGCCTCTCCTCACGCTCTGCTCAGCTCAGGCTCGGTCCTGCCAGCAGCAGAACGGCAGCCTCGCTGCTCCGAGCTCCCCTCCAGCTCTGCTCAGCTCAGGCTCGGTCCGGCCAGCAGCAGAACGGCAGCCTCGCTGCTCCGAGCTCCCCTCCAGCTCTGCTCAGCTCAGGCTCGGTCCGGCCACCACCAGCAGAACGGCAGCCTCGCTGCTCCGAGCTCCCCTCCAGCTCTGCTCAGCTCAGGCCCTGCCGCTGGCTTCCATGTTCACTCAGCCTCTGTCTGCTGTTAGCAGACTCCTGACAGATCATGTATTACTGTTTTCTGTTGCTACTACCGGTCTCTGTTGCTGGGTATTTTATAAAGAAAGCAGGCTTATCTGGATCACAGCTTTAGAGAGCGGTGGTCTACAACCGAGGGTCTCCAATCACGGCAGATGGCATTACCACGGAGGGAACATGGGCAGAAGAGATCATCTGGAGAGACAGGGAGCCCAAGGCCTCTTCTATCAGCACCAACCACAGCAATCAACCAGGGTCCCTCACGCAGCACTGCTCTCTTCCAGGGTGGTACTGACAGGTTTCACCACCCCCATACCACCACCACCCCCGTACCACCACCACCCCTGTACCACCACCACCACACTGGAGACCAAGCTTCCAGGACACAAACACTTTGAGGGGTGTGCCTAGCATCTTCCGCCATTCACCATCTCACCAGCCTAACTTACAGGCTGTTATGCTACAGGTCTGGCACCAAATTCTCACAGAGCCAAGTCACTAGGATTAACAGTTCCACTTGTTTATGGCCACTTAGAAAACGTACTGTTGCAGAAGCTGCATACATAGTAAGAGCTAGTTCCAGCAGGAGCCAGGCATCCCAGACACATTCCTGTGATCGTGTTACACTGCTGGGAGCCTAAGGTCTTGTCTTTACCTGTGACCTGCCTGGTCACAGATCTGGTGCCCTGTGGCACTGCTGTGCGGCAGAGCTGTGCTTGCTTCCTTGAGACTGCACTAAGCATCCGGCAGACAGAGCAAAGAAAAATAAATAAATAAATAAATAAATAAATAAATAAATAAATAAATAAATAAAAATAAAATAGTTAGGGCATTCTCTGGTGCAAATCCTAGTGATGGTAATCACTCGGCTCCTCCCTGACAAAACTCCTACTCTGATGGCCACTGAGCCAAAGCATGCAAAGCTTGCTGCAGCATGCTCCTCCACCATGGCTGCCCAGGCCACAAGGCAGCAACTTTTACTCAGCTCCCTGCCTCACCCCCAGCCGTGGTAACAGTTGTGAGCACATCTCTGCACAGATCGGTAACAGAACAGCCGGGTGACAGCACACCTCGGCCAGCTGGACTTGCTGCCACCAGCAAGCCTGTGGCAATCCATCAATGAAAATGCTGACACATAGTTTGGGGCCAAAACCTTCAAGAAAACTTTCACCTACTTGATTTGATGGGATTACCTAGCAAACTAAAACTATCTGAGGGAAGAACAGCAATAAGCAAACCTTTGTAAAGGCTTACGCTCATCCACAGAAGGCCAGGGGCTGGGAACTCTGTGGGTTCAACATGAATCATTTGAGGGGCTGGGGGTGTAGCTCAGTGTAAGTCAGTGC
The DNA here is from genome assembly GCA_009823505.1 of Rhizomys pruinosus. NCBI lineage: Eukaryota > Metazoa > Chordata > Mammalia > Rodentia > Spalacidae > Rhizomys > Rhizomys pruinosus. The sequence continues at coordinate 807,183 of VZQC01009601.1, read as the reverse complement.
TTAGCACATGTGAGACTTTGGGTTAGGCCCCTAGCATGCACACACAAGTTTTAATGCAAAAAAAGAATTTTCACGAGGCAAGTCCTTTCGGCATCTTCTGAACAGCAGTCCGTCAGCACCATGTTTCATGGTCTCCACACACTAGTACATTTGGACCTTCAATTTTTAAAATCTAAATAGCCAGTGACGAGCTTGGTGCTGGTGCTTTTCTGCATTAATCAAGTATTCTCCAAGCACACAGAGCCAAAGCACACATGGACCAGGGGAGCCTGCTCACCTCCCAGAAGTTTTATACTTCTCAATTTCTGTTAGGCTAAAAAAGAGTTATATATCAAAGATCTAAATGACAAAAGGCAGACTTAACGGAGTTGGACAAAGCCCCAGACACGGCTCTTACAGAACACACACGCTGCTCTGGCACAGATGGCCCATTTCCAAAGAACAGCTGACACAGTAGGCCATAAAATAAATATCAACAGACTACAAAGGATCAATACCAAGAGCCCACCTAAAGTAGCTATTGATAACACAATGAGAAGAATGCCCCTGGGAATTTTGAACTGCTAGGCCTTGTGGTATACACCTGTAACTCTTAACACTAGAGGGACTAGGGCAGGAGGAGTCTATGTGTAAGGCCAACCTAGGCTAAACAGGTTGTGACTTCTAGGCCAGTCTCAACAAACAGAATGACAACTACATTTCTAAACAAACCCTGGATCCAAAAAGAAATCACAAGGAAATTAACAACATCATACTTTATACTGAAATTACAGAATGCAGCTTCATGAAGCATTGCACCATGAAATTTTAAATTTACAGAATTCAAATTCAAATACAGGCATTACAAAAGTCTAAACAATTAGTAGCATGTCTACCTTTTTAAAATGTCAGTTAACAAAAAAATAAAATGTCAGTTAACTTTTTTCCCTTTTAAAAATAATTTTTGTGATTTCAAACATTATATTTTGATCACATTTATACCTCCTCCTAGATCTACATCATCCCTTACCCCCCCCACCAAATTCCCTGTAATCTGATATAGATAGATGATAGATCAATAGATAGATAGATAGATAGATAGATAGATAGATAGATAGAGCTATATAAAGGCTAAGTGTCTATTTTAAGATGTCAGGGATGTGGATGGAAAAAGGAAGGAAGAAATGAATGATAACAAAGCAAAAATGAGTAGCAAACTAACAATAGACAAGAGAAAAATTCACATTCTTTCTTTGAAAATCCTAGTGGGAAAGACAAGGTCCTGCCAAGTTATAAAGGAAAAAATTAGAAAAACAATACTGAATGGAAGGGACATAATTAAGCTGAATCTGAAAGATAAAAGAATACTATAAATAACGATGCCAATAAACTTAAGAACGTGGATTAAATTTCTAGACAGTTACAACTTAGCAAAGCTTATTAAGAAGAAAGAAGTCCCGAACAGTCCAATGACTACCAGGAACCACTCATTAAAAACTAAAAAAACCTTCCCATGGAGAAAGTAAATTGTAAACAGTTTTATGGATAAATTTTGACAAAGTTCTAAGAAACAGATGATTACAGTTTTATTAAAAAGACTTGTAGAGAGGGCTGGAGAGATAGCTTAGCGGTTAAGAGCACGACGGACACTCTTGCAGAGGACCCGGGTTCGATCCCCAGCACCCACATGGCGGCTAAGAACCGTCTGTAACTCCAATTCCAGGAGAACTCCAGTTCCAGGGGAATCCGAGACCCTCTTCTGACCTCCGCAGCGTTGCACGACACGGGTGCACAGACCTGCATGCAGACAATACATTCATACACATACAAAAATAAATAATAATAAAAAAAAAGACTTGTAGAGAACAGAAAAAGAAAGAACCCATGGAAACTCCCAGTTCATTTTATGATGATGGCCCCTGCACTTGATACCAGTGAAGAGCAGGGTGAAGAAAAGCCATGAGCCCATGGCATGGACCAAACAAACACCTCCACTTGCAAAGTGCAGTAAGAAGTCAGCTCTGTGTTAAAAGAGTAAAAAAAAAGTCAGAGCCACCCTCATTAGATCCCAGAATTCAAAGGCATGCTTCTGCCATTTAGGAATCAGCATCCAAGGGGTGTGACAGAAAAGAAGATGACAACTCTGAGGTTTCAAGTGATCTAAGGTCAGGGACACCTCACTTCTAGGGAGCTGTTTTGGAGGGGATTAAGGGTCAGGCATCCAGACTGGAAGTACTTAAGAGTCTTTATGTTGGGTCTAGGAGCTGAGATTATCTTCTTAATTCCAAGAACCAAATAATTATGAAGATTGGCTGTGATTTTATAAGGGCATGGGGTATATGACCTGCCATTAGATATAAACAGCCAGTCAACAGGGGACGTAGGGCTTTGGGGGCAGATGCTGCCTGTTAGGTTTAGGGGGTACAAAGACCATGCTTCAGAAGTGTGGGCTGCTTACAGGTGACTGATTCTGTTTGCTCAGAGCAACAGGACGTGCTGAAGGCTACATCCAATAAGCAAGGAGAAGAGGGGGAACAAATAGTCGGCTCTCAGATACGACAGGTCGCCAGTGAGCCCAAGAACAGACAGTATAGGGGACACTATCGAATGACACCCCTGTTGTTTATCATCTTACCCAGTGGCACCCAGGAATCTGATAAGCTGACTTCTAGTTCTTCCCACTCAGGGACTCACTGGCTGTGCTCTGCGCTAGTCAGTAAACTCCTGGCAGATGATCATGGACTTTCTGTGAGCTTTCTAGAATATGCCTCATGATGAAAAACAAAAACAAAGCCCTTTCCTGAGAGCAGCAGAACTGGAAATTAAGCGTGGAGATGCGGCCCTGCTACTTTTCCTTATGAGCCTACAAGTCCTCCGTCTTTAAAGACCTGGACTTGGGGTTATTAACTCTTTGTCCTTAAGGCTAGAACTGCCCTTGAAAAAAAAAAAAAGAATCAAACCACTTGGTGTCTTAATTAGAACAAGAAGAGGCAAGCCCTCTGTGAAGTTTCCATGTCTCTCGCCTTTGGGCATGCTTTCTGTTCTCCACGAAATCACAAAATTATTTTAAATTCCTTAGTGGTGTGTCTGCAAGTCCTGAAGGGCACTGGACGTGATTCTGCATCTGAACATGGGATTAATTCAGAGAAGCTCGGTGCTTTCCCAGAGCTTGTCTATCTTGGACTGCACTTGGGACTTATTACTGCTTTCTTGCAGCTATCTAACTGAAAAGGGCTCGCTATTTTTCTCTCTCTCTCTAGGCTGGCCTTGACCTGCTGATCCTCCTGCCCCTACCTCCCGAGCGCTGGGATTCCATCACACCCAGCTCTTCTTACTGCAGGGTCTGTCAGATCGCAGGGCCTGGGAACCTCTCTCCTTTATTAGATGTCTTCTCCCTCCAAGTAGTGGCTCTGACCCCTCTCTATTCTTTGATTGCTCTACTTGGACATGGTCATCTTTAAAAATTGACATCAGTGGGGCTGGAGAGATGGCCTAGTGGTTAAGAGCACAAACTGCTCTTGCAGAGGACCCGGGTTCGATCCCCAGTACCCACATAGCAGCTGAGAACCGTCTTTAACTCCAGTTCCAGGGGAATCCGACACCCTCCTCTGACCTCCGTGGCATTGCACGACACAGGTGCATAGACCTGCATGCAGACAGTAAATTCATACACATAAAGAATAAATTAAAAAAAATTTTTTTTAAATTGACATTAGTATCAGTGATCAATCTGGCATGATCTTGGGATCTAACCTTTTTTTCTTTTTTTTAATTTTTTATTTATTTCCATAGTGTGTATGAATGTACTGTCTGCATCAAGTTTGTGCACCCCGTGTCGTGCAATGCCAGCGGAGGTCAGGAAGAGGGCGTTGCGATTCCCCTGGAACTGGAGTTCTCCTGGAATTGGAGTTTCGACGGTTCTCGCGGCCCGCCATGTGGGTGATGGGGATCGAACCCGGGTCCTCTGTAAGAGCGGTCGTGCAACTCTTCGTGCCTTAACTCCTCCCCGACTTTTTTCTTTTTTCGTGAGTCTGAAAGCCTCATGCCTTTCTGTAGCCAGCCTTGGGTGCAGACTACTTCTCGGCGATGAGCTCACACTCCCCACCTGGCTCCTTGCTTCCACAGGCATCACCTGTTTTTCCCTCAAGTGGCGACTCCTAATCTCTGCAGTCATCACTTTGCCACCCATCCAAGCACACCTGGATGCCCATCTGATCTCTAGGCTTCCGATGTGAACTGCTAAAAGCCTATGCAAGGCAATTCTACCCACTGATACATTCGACAAGAACTTGGCACCTTCTCACTTGCACTTGGCCCTCTTACAGAATTCTCTGACACAGACTGCCCACCTTCCCCCACCACCGTCTTGAGTAGCCTCCAGACCTTCTAAGTAAACCTCCCCGGCTCATCCTCATCACCTGCTCGATCTGGCTGTCCTCACTGCTGATTTTAAAGGCTAGGATCTCATGCGTTCTGCCATCAAGTCAAGTTCCCATTCAAATCAAACTTTTTTTTTTTTTTTTGGTATTTGTGAGCGGGTTCTCCCTTTGTGCCCACGAGCTGGTCTGGGCTCAGCTATCGACGCAAGCTGGCCTCCCAAGTGCTAGGATTAAAGGCGTGCACCACCATCGCCCAGGCCAGCATCAACATTTTAAAGCATAGCATGTCCTTCCATGCAAGTTAGGCCTAGTGGGGAGGTGTCATTAAATTTCTATTAGGAACTGTTGTAGAAAAATGTACAAAAGCTCAATTAAGAATATTTATAAACAAACAAACACATAAATACTCCAGGAAGCTGGAGGCAGAGCATTGTGGGACTCAGAGGTCGGAACAGCAGGTCAGAGGAAGAGTTCAGCAAAGCCAGGTGCAAATGGTGCTGAGGGACATCTCCAGGGCTGCTACTGGGGCAAGTGTGCAGAGAAGGGTACAGAGATTAGCAGAGGCAAGCCGGGGGGAGACAGGGAGGACAGATGAGCAAGGTGCACATAGGACAGGTCACACAGAATGCCTGTGCTGTGTGGTGCCCCAGCCTGTCCAGGAGCCTGCACTGCTCACTGGGTGCACACAGGGCAGGTCACACAGAATGCCTGTGCTGTGTGGTGCCCCAGCCTGTCCAGGAGCCTGCACTGCTAACTGGGTGCACACAGGGCAGGTCACACAGAATGCCTGTGCTGTGTGGTGCCCCAGCCTGTCCAGGAGCCTGCACTGCTCACTGGGTGCACACAGGGCAGGTCACACAGAATGCCTGTGCTGTGTGGTGCCCCAGCCTGTCCTGGAGCCTGCACTGCTCACTGGGTGCACACAGGGCAGGTCACACAGAAGGCCTGTGCTGTGTGGTGCCCCAGCCTGTCCTGGAGCCTGCACTGCTAACTGGGTGCACACAGGGCAGGTCACACAAAATGCCTGTGTTGTGTGGTGCCCCAGCCTGTCCAGGAGCCTGCACTGCTCACTGGGTGCATACAGGGCAGGTCACACAGAATGCCTGTGCTGTGTGGTGCCCCAGCCTGTCCAGGAGCCTGCACTGCTAACTGGGTGCACACAGGACAGGTCACACAGAATGCCTGTGCTGTGTGGTGCCCCAGCCTGTCCAGGAGCCTGCACTGCTCACTGGGTGCACACAGGGCAGGTCACACAGAATGCCTGTGCTGTGTGGTGCCCCAGCCTGTCCTGGAGCCTGCACTGCTCACTGGGTGCACACAGGGCAGGTCACACAAAGAGCCTTCTGCTTGTGTGGTGCCCCAGCCTGTCCTGGAGCCTGCACTGCTCACTGGGTGCACACAGGGCAGGTCACACAGAAGGCCTTCTGCTGTGTGGTGCCCCAGCCTGTCCAGGAGCCTGCACTGCTAACTGGGTGCACACAGGACAGGTCACACAGAATGCCTGTGCTGTGTGGTGCCCCAGCCTGTCCAGGAGCCTGCACTGCTCACTGGGTGCACACAGGGCAGGTCACACAGAAGGCCTGTGCTGTGTGGTGCCCCAGCCTGTCCTGGAGCCTGCACTGCTCACTGGGTGCACACAGGGCAGGTCACACAGAAGGCCTTCTGCTGTGTGGTGCCCCAGCCTGTCCAGGAGCCTGCACTGCTCACTGGGTGCACACAGGGCAGGTCACACAGAAGGCCCTTGTGTTGTGTGGTGCCCCAGCCTGTCCCAGGAGCCTGCACTGCTCACTGGGTGCACACAGGGCAGGTCACACAGAATGCCTGTGTTGTGTGGTGCCCCAGCCTGTCCAGGAGCCTGCACTGCTCACTGGGTGCACACAGGGCAGGTCACACAGATGGCCTGTGGCTGTGTGGTGCCCCAGCCTGTCCCGGGCCTGCCTGCTACTGGTGCACACAGGGCAGTCACACGAAGCCTTTGCTGTGTGGTGCCCCAGCTGTCCGGAGCCTGCACTGCTCACTGGGTGCACACAGGGCAGGTCACACAGAATGCCTTGTGCTGTGTGGTGCCCCAGCCTGTCCTGGAGCCTGCACTGCTCACTGGGTGCACACAGGGCAGGTCACACAGAAGGCCTTCTGCTGTGTGGTGCCCCAGCCTGTCCAGGACCTGCACTGCTCACTGGGTGCACACAGGGCAGGTCACACAGAAGCCTGTGCGTGTGGTGCCCAGCCTGTCCACGAGACCCTGCACTGCTCACTGGGTGCCACAGGGCATCCACAGAATGCCTTTTGTGTGGTGGCCCCAGCCTGTCCGGAGCCTGATGCTACTGGGTGCACACAGGGCAGGTCACACAAAAGCCTGTGTTGTGTGGTGCCCAGCTCGTTCCAGGAGCCTGCACTGCTAACTGGGTGCACAAAGGAGGTCAGATGCCTGGGTGGTGCCAGCCTACAGGACTGCATGCCTTCAGGGTACCAAGCCTTGTGTGGTGCCACTCAGACCTGTCCAGCTGATGCCCTGTGCACCAGCAACACATCTTGTGCGTTTCCATCTGGGCTGTGTCATGTCAGCAGGGCAGGTCACACAGAAGTGCTGTGTGCCGCCTGTGATCTGACTGCTGGTCCCAGCGGTCACACGAGCTTCTGTGTGCCCAGCCGTCCAGGAGCCTGCACTGCTCACTGGGTGCACACAGGCAGGACACGCACTGTGTTGTGGTCCCCCACATCCCAAGGACCACTGGGTGACAGCGGTACAAATGCCGTGCGGGTGCAGCTGTCAGGCTGCACGCTCATGGCACACAGCTAGGCTTCTGCTGGGCCAGCCTGCTAGCTGCTCACTGGGTGCACACAGGGCAGGTCACACAGAAGGCCTTGTGCTGTGTGGTGCCCCACCCTGTCCTGGAGCTTGCACTGCTCACTGAGCCAAGAGCTACCCTGGACTCAGGCCCATCACTTTGCACTTGTCCCCACCAGATACCAGTGTCACTTTCAAAATACAAAGATTTGATGGTGTCGTGGTCCTGCCAAGGCCCTTTAATGCCTTCCTCCACACTGCATGGGATCTGGGCCCTTCACCTCCAGTCTTCTTCCCTGGCTAGTCCTTCTCCCCCTCCCCACTTTCTGACCATTCCCACTACCCCTCCCCCAGTCCCCCACAAGCCTCTTGAGGACTTCTCCAGGCCTTTGGGGATGGGGTGGGGGTGGGGGGAGGGTTCTTCTGGTCAAAATGGCTGTCTTGGCCTTGGTAATTAAAGGCCTGAGCCTTGAGATGCTGTCTAAGTGGTGGTCTTGTGGCTGTCAAGTTGGGCACTGGGATTAACATCAACTCAGTGGCAGCTCCCAGCTGAAAGTCTCGCACTGGATCAAGGTTTTTCTGTTGTCCTTTTGTTTTGTTTTCTTGGTTGCTTTTTTTTTTTTTTTTTTTTTTTGAGACAGTCCCTCACCTGGCCTGAATTCACCAGGCTGCCCTCAAGTCTCACATAGATCTGCCTGTTTCTGTCTCCTGAGTCCAGGCTGGGAATAAAGGTGTGTTCCACCACACCAGGCCCAAGAAGTCTTTTTTAACAAAACAGGTAAGACTGTGGAGAGCTGACTGACAAACTCCTTTTCTATGTCCCTTCCCAGAACCTCATGTACCCACAACCCTTCTCCTGCCTCTCAACAGTGACTTCTCCCTGCCTTCAAGGAGTTCCTAATCACTACCAGACCCCAACACGCAGCCAGGGGTGGTCACACTGCTACTGCTGCAGCGTGTGCTGCCATGCCACTGACCATGCATGTAGTCTTCGGGGATCACAGCTAATTCCATTTTGCTATCTTAATAACTGAAATAGATAATGCACACTCAGAGTCGCAGATAAAGGTGCTGTTAGTCCTGTCCTTACAGGATGGTGACGGGGACAAAATGCTAGATCATTTAATATCAAAGGCCAGCTATTTTTCTGCATTTGAATATGTGCTAGGAATGTGAATTCACAGCCAGAGGAGAAAGTAATCAGAAAAACAAGCAAGCAAACAAAAGTAAACAGAGGAAATAAGCGCAAAATAGTCAACATTATTCAGTAGGCCCTAAGAGCCAATCAGTACAACCCAAAGGAGGATATGGTAGCTTCAGTGAGAATCCCTCATCCAGAAGACCAGGAACCACAGCTATCTGAGACTTTCAGCTCAGATTCTGGGATATTTGCTTATGCACAGCTGACACAGCTTAGGGACAGGACTGCTGTGCTGTCTTCACAGGAAATTCACCTACTTTTGATGGACACACTACCTTCACATATAGCCTGGAAGCAATTTCATGTGGCATTTTTCACGTACTGTGTTTTGACTGTGAGTGGAATTTTCCACTCATGACATTGTGTTGGTGTTCAAAGTTTTGGATTTTTAATTTTTGGATTAGGGATGCTCAACCTGTATTAATCACTCCTACCTGCCCCGTCTGGTAATGTCTGGCAAACTGGTTAACCACTCGGTAATCATTTGAAAAGTACTCCATCAGAATAGATGGAACTTCTGCAAAATCAGTAGGGCACCTGGTTCCTAAAATGGGAGAAAAGAAAAAATTGGTATGAGTTAAATCAACATGTTTATCTTTCATTCTATGTGTCCTTTAAAAGTCTTATTTGTACTTCTGATGAACTATGATAAGCTTTAATTCACTGAATCAATATTTTACTTCTATAAAATTATTGTACACATTTGCCAAAAAGTTTATTATTATCCTATATATTTTTCTTTATATCAAAATTAAAACAAAATATTTGTGCAGCTGCTGAAACACCTTATAAAGCAATGGCTCACACCCTCTGCACACAGCCTGTCTTCTGCTGTGCTGGCTTGACATGAAATACAAATTAAAGCATTCTTACAACTAGTAAGAATTTTTATTTAATTCACTGAATTCCATTACCAAATGCTTTTAGCCTTAATTTCTTTTCAAATTACTTTAAGCTGCATACTGCTTTTTGTGACAAAATCAGTCCTCAGTGAGGAAAATCAATATGTAAAACTCAAAGTTCCTGACCTAAATTCTGTGAAATCAGGAGTGGATGCCAACAACTCAGCAGGTGGTCAAATACCACTCAGGGGGGTTGGAGACTTCAGACATGGTTGAGCCAGGTATAAGGGTAAACACCTATAAACCCAACACTTGGGAGGTAGGGGCATGATGATCAGAGTTCAAGGACATTCTAAGATCTATGGTAAGTTCTAGCCCAGAACCAGTTACCTGAGACCCTGTCTCAAAAAAAACAAAAACAAAAAACTTAGGTGGCTCAAGAGATGGCTTAGCAGTTAAAAGCACTGGCTGCTTTTTCAGAGGACCTTGGTTCAGTTCCCAGAACCCACATGATGGCTAACAACCCTCTGTTAACCCCAGTTCCAGGGGATCCAGCACCCTCTTCTGGCCTCAGTGGACACTGTACACACTGGCGCACTATGTACAGGCAAAACATCACACACATAAAATAAAAATAAGTGAACTTAGAGACGGGACAGACAAGGAGAAAATCCACAACGTCAGCTGTAATCAACACAAAAAAAATCATAAAAGTAGAACTACAATTTTATGCATGGGGGAGTTAAGTAGAAATACCATATTCTTAAGATGTAATTTTGTTTTTTAACAAATTCAGTTTTATTTCAAATGAAAGAAGCCACATCCATGCACATCATCATTCAGTAGCTATGCCAAGAACTAGGGAGACACCTATCTATCTGTCCTCTCACACACCGCCACAGATTTAAGTTCCCCGTAAAGTCATAAAAGAGATTCAGGACTGACAACTGAAACCCACTCCCAGTGAGAGTGGCTAACAAGGGCAAAAAGAAAAGCATGCAAGGAGCAGGTGTGTGACAGTGCCCAGATGAGGCAGTCTGAGATGAAGGACCAGCAGACACTCAAATGATCATGGTTTCCAAATAACAAGCCTTTCTTCCAACTTAAAAAAAAACAAAAACAAAAAAACATCATTTCTGAAGTATTACAGAAAAAGAAAGTCTCTTTGTGGCTCACCGGTGACATGTTGGTAGCGAGTTCGTCCCAGCATAGAATGCATGGCATGGCCCATCTCATGGAAAAGATTTTCCATCATCCCAGGAGTCAGCAAGGCAGGGGAATCCCTCGAGGAATGGGGAAGATTGAGCATAAGAACGACAACTGGGAGCTGATAGGCTCCGTCTTCCTTTAACCTGCCGCCTCGGATGGTAAAGTGGCAATCCTGGGAGAACCGGTGACACAGGGCACGAAGCATTAGGCACTATGAAGGTCATGGAACCTCACTGAATATGAACATGTGGGCTCAGACTTTCAACCTGTCTTGCTTTTGCCCTGTATAAAACCACTACCCCATAGGCCTTTTTATTCTAAATCTTTTTTTAAACTGCTAATGATGCAGTGGTTTATACTGATGAATTCATTCATCTCCTACAGAAACACACCACACACTGAACTGATGATGTGTCCAGTGCTAAAAACAAGTGCACTGAGAGCTGGGACCCACACTCACGGTGTGCAGTGCCGGTTAGGGAGTCCCTGCGTGTGTCAGACATGCCGTCCTCACTCCTGGGAAGCCAGGTCTGAATCAGCTACAGCCAAGAGTCTCCAGCAGGCACCAAACTGAACGTCAGATGCCATGTCCTCGGGACATGAGGACACAGAGGTCTCTCTGCCCAGGTGAGACAAATAAAACTAGGCCTTGGAAATGCCACGAGCTGCACCCGAGGCCCAACCAGGTGGGGGTGCCGCCTCGACATCTAAATATGGCTGAGTACCAGCAACCAGGACTAAGAAGCCTTATGCTACCGCCCACTCAGAAAGGGGAGAAATGAGGCTCTGGTCCCCTTTCACTCCTGCTAGCCAAATCATGGTGCAGAGTGATTTTCCTCAGCCAACCTGACCTGTAGAATGTGGAATGCCATCTGTCAGATCCCAGGCTGTTGGAGCACATTTCCTAGGCTTGTTTCTGTTCAAAAGCTTTGGAAACTGTGAACCCTGCTCACATCTCAGGCACCACATTTTCTGTTATAACTGATAACCTGAAGTCTTGCATTTACCACTGAGATGCATGAAGGTGACAGGCTTGCAAGCCTGGTATGCATCAAAGGAATGAAGCACACCTGGGCGTCTCCCACCTCACAAGCTAAGTGGTGAATGGTTTTTGTCGGCCTACCTTCTACAATTTTAAATCAGGTCCATGTTATTCTAGTTCTGTTCTGATGCTGTGATAAAGCTCTGTGACCAAAAGCATCTTTGGTGACCACCACTGAGGGAAGATCAGGACAGGAACTCAAGCAGCAACCATAGAAGAATACTGCTTGCTTGCTTACTCTTTCAAGCCTTCTTATACAGGCCAGGACCACCTGCCTAGGGACAGATAGTAATGTCCAGGGTGGGCTGGGCTCTCCCACATCAATCTCACAGATGTTCACACAAGTGAACCATAAAAAGACCATTACTCAACTGAGATTTTTTTTTCAGGTGATTCTAGGCTGTGTTAAGTTGCCAAGTGACACTAGGATTGTTGTCTAGAATCAGAGTAGTTGAGGACAGGGACTCTAGACAGAATACTTAGGGTCAAGGCCTAGCACATCTTACTGTGTGCTTCTAAGCAAGTGTATAACCTCCCTGGCCTTGGTTTCCTCATTGTATGAGAGTCTAGTCAGAAGGATGAGGTAAACATTAAAAGGTGTAGGTCTGTAAAGGGCTTTATAAAGGCCTGTAAAATGTCACCAATCATGAGGAGCTTAATTAATATCATGTTCCCAATATAAGTAGCAGTTATGGATTTATGCAATTCTTTTCATAACATTTATTATTTTCCAATTCCATCCTAGCCTTACATTATATATTTAGTCACTATCTTTGGTGTCTTTAATTATTATGAAATTATTAAAACAGCATATAAAACTAGCATTAATACTAATAAACTGCTGGCCACTTCTACACAACCAGCTTGTAAAGGAAGGGTTACCTGATGTGGCTTGTTTGCTCGCTGGAAAAAATCACAGTAAATGTAGCCCAGCAATCCTTCAGATTCATGGACAACAGCCTGGAACACGAGTTCAAATTTAGTGGTAAATGAACCCATCAAAAACTCTAAAAACAGAAAGCATCCCTAGCACATCCCTGTATATGCAGCGTTTGGAGCCACAGACAGACGTTTATTTCCTTTCTACATCTCACGTTTCTCAGGACAGCCATCAGCTTTGCTCCATCTCTCCCTTTACAGTATCTGCACCAATCATAGCTCGCCACAGAAGCTACGCTCAAATCAACCCAAAAGAGCTGGGGAGAAGCGCTGCCTTGGGGCTGGAAGGATGGGTCACAGCATTAAAAACACTTGCTGTTCTTCAGAGTGCCTGGGTTTGATTCCCAAAGCCCACCCAGCAGGTAACGACCAAACGTAACTCCAGTTCCAGGAGACAGAGCTCCAATTTGGTTTAAATTTTCAAGGAATTTCATTCATTCATTCATTCATTCATTCACTCATTCACTCCCTCCCTCACCAAACACCAACAAAGCACCTACTGGGTACCAGGATTTGCTCAGGGCTGGCTTTTCTTGTGCTGTATCTTGGGACTTCCCTAACCTCTACCATTTAGGATGTTCGTAACGAGCAAGGGATACTTCTGTGACTAGAGATGAAATGTTCTCCCCGTCACCACCCTTCAGTCCCTGCTCCACACCTGTCCCATGCTCAAAGCAAGGCCAAGAGCTAGAAAGCAGCTGGCATGGCTGGGAACCAAGTAAACGCAGCCCACCAAGCGCACAAGTAAGAGGTCAACAGTGCCGCACCACAAAATCTCAGAGGTAGGTAAGTAAATCCGGGGCCCAGAGAGCCTCGAAACCTTCTGAGGAAGAAATATACAAATTCACAAGCCAGGCATGCTGGCACCTGGTGTGGAGGCACACACGTTTAATCCCAGCACTAGGGAGGCAGAGGCAGGCAGATCTCTGTGACTTGAAGGCCACTCTGGTCTACATAGTGAGTTAGAGGGTAGGTGGGGCTACAAGAAGACCCTATCTCAAAAAGACAAAAAAAGATTAAAAAAAAAATTCACACCCCAAGTAAAACAGACCCTAATAGGAGAAGGATGACACTCTAGACTGTGAGTTACTGTCAAACGAGTTATACAAATGAAGACACAGGATAAAATTAGTGTCTGATGCAAAGACTGCCACTAGAGCACAAGAGGCTGAAAAGAAGGGCAGCAATGAAGTGGGAAACCAGACAAAAGCAAGAGGCCACTGCCTTAAATAACAAGCAGTACGCAGCTCTCCTACACTAGAACTTGTGAGGAGACGCGCACACGAGACCAGCTTTTTCCTGAGAAAAGCTAATTCTGCTGTGATGCACTCAGGTCCTCTGTTTAGGTCCAAATCAGAAGTGCTGAGTGGACTTTTTAAGAAAGAGAAATGAGCTGGGATACCCTGTCAGGAGTAGAGCTGACTCCAAGGAGAAACTGCTGGGGGCCCACTGAGCAAGGAGAAGGGCCCAGGGGGCTAGAGGCAGGGGAGGCTTACCAGCTTCCGGACAGCATCGCACCACACCTCTCCCTTTGCTGGCTGCTCTGCATATAAGGAAACGCCCAGCAGTTTGTTAAACAACATATTCAGGCCTTCCATGCAAGCTCCAAGAGAGAAAAACGGGCAATATAAACTGGGCTCGATATTGTACCTAAGAGGAGGAAGAGAGAGAGAGGTTTGACAGTGTTACTTCCATTTCAGTTAACTGGTCATCTATATTTAAGACCTGAGTGACCAAGAAAGGATTCAGAGCTGCAGGAGTGCAGCTGGCAGTCTGTCTTCTCAGGTTCGAATCCAGTGATTCAAACTACCTCAACAGAAAACGTTCTAGGTAAGAGAAACATTCTGCTGAGTGTTTTAACTATTGTTGGTTTTTCTCATCACACAGAACTAAGACAATGCCCACTGCATTAGGGTCACAAGCAGAGAGGACTTGAAGTCTGTGGGATGATATGTGTAGGCTATGTGAAGGATGTGAGCATCCTGGATTTACATATCCACCAGGGACAGTGAAGCCAGGTGTCCTGGAACTCACTCTGTAGACCAGGCTGGCCTTGAACTCACAGAGATCCGCCTGTCTTTTTTTTTTTTTTTTTTAATTTATTTCTGTATGTGTATGAATGTACTGCCTGCATGCAAGTCTGTGCACCCGTGTCATGCAACGCCGCGGAGGTCAGAAGAGGGTCTCGGATTCCCCTGGAGCTGGAGTTCTCCTGGAATTGGAGTTTCAGACGGTTCTCGGCCGCCATGTGGGTGCTGGGGATCGAACCCGGGTCCTCCGTAAGAGCGGTCGGTGCTCTTAACCACTAGGCCATCTCTCCAGCCCCCCCCCCCCGCCTGTCTTTTTAAAAAGGGCCCTGAGGGGGCTGGAGAGATGGCCTAGCGGGTAAGAGCGCCGACCGCTCTTACAGAGGACCCGGGTTCGATCCCCAGCACCCACATGGCGGCCGAGAACCGTCTGAAACTCCAATTCCAGGAGAACTCCAGTTCCAGGGGAATCCGAGACCCTCTTCTGACCTCCGCGGCATTGCACGACACGGGTGCACACACCTGCATGCAGACAGTACATTCATACACATACAGAAATAAAATTAAAAAAATAAAATAAAAAAAATAAAATAAAATAAAAAGGGCCCTGAGGCTGCTAGGCATGGTGGTGCTCCTTCTCATTTTCTGTCAAGCCACACATGAAGTCTTTTCTTGAGCGCAGATGACTTTAGCAAGGATTCAGCCACCCTCACTCTGTTCCATCTTCTAACCTCAAACGCAAACCAAGATTAATTTCCTTTCTTTTTTCATGTGTGACCTGTGCTCTGTACCCACTTTTGTTAATCCACACTGCTGGAATTTCAACCTAAACTCAATCCTGCAAGCCACTTAAAACAGATGACATGAGGGAGCAGCCAGACACATTCACATCTGGAAGGGTGGAATCTTACAGACTCTGCTGAGCTACTTCACATCCCCTCCCTGCTTCTGTTCTGAGTTAATCGTCAAATACGTGAGCCGGAAGGCTGCTAGTACTGAAACAAGCCACAGCTCCCACGCTTTCAGGCAGCCAGCACTCCCAGCAGAGTCAGAGCAAGGAGCAGAAAGCTGGACAGAGACGCCTGACCCAGACCTCCCAAGGCCACTGCTTCAACCAAATCTGCTTAAGGTGCCAGTCAGGGCTGGCAAAGTGGCTCAGTGGTACTTGTACACATACCTGACAACCTGATTTGATCACCAGAACCCACACAGTAGAAGGAAAGAACCAATGCCTACACGCTGTCCTCTGACCTCCACATGTACTAAATAAACGTAAAAACAAATTTAAGTGCCACTTGAAAACAACATTCCTTCCTAAAAGTCCCATGGCTGGATGACTTTCACTGGTACAGAAACAAACATGAATAACAGCTCTTAAACAATGCGTGTTTCTTAATTATTCCCAGTGTGAGTGTCCTCAGAGTTACTGGGACAGGGAGATGGCTCAGCAGGGGAAGTGCCTGCCACCAAGCCTGAAGACACAGTTGAATCCTCAGAACACATGTGATGGAGAGAAATTGACCTCCTCAAGTTGTCTACTGACAGCCACCTGTGCCACGGCCACCTGCTTCCCCTCTCAATCCACGCATACACAAATGAAATGCACTTAAAACATAGGATAAAGTAGGGTTTGCAAACACAATTAACAGTTGGAGGAAGCATGTCCACCCAACAGGGACAAGGACATGACCCAGCCATCTAAGAATGGACCTGAGGAGGACAAAGCAGGGCTGGGAGAGAGAGGTGTCCCAGGGACAGAAGCCAAGTCCCCGTGAAGCCAGGCAGAGTCCCCAGTGCTTAGAACCTTCCTGCTCTTCACACGGGCACTTCCTGGGAAACTTACCTCTCTGCCCGAATCACACCGCTGTAGTAGGGGGGATCCCACGGCATCAGCTCCTGAAGTGGAACAATTCACTGTTATCAAACTACTGAATTATAATTGTTATCAGAATCATAGCCAGTTTATACAGTATAAGCCAGTTACTGTTAATGTAAATCAGGAAGAAAGATGTCTAAAACCCTGAAAACCACATGGGCTAGCAGAGTTTGACTTCTCTGTAATCAGTGTTTATAGAGGGATAAATAAGGCAGAGCCCTAGAATTGGGGGCAAAGATAAATGTCATTCCAGAATGCAAACAAATATAAACTCGTGGGAACTAAAAAAAAAATGCAAACAACACAAGTCAACATTAATGCATTAGATCAGCCCAGATAAAAGTTTTCTCAAAATGTACCCATAAACAAATCCATAAAACACTGCAGGCAAGATGAGGGTAGTAAAGCCAGGGTAGGACTCCTCATCTAAACAGGAAACTTAGGACAAATTCCCCAAATTAAAGCAATACTTTAAAATGCAACTGATGCAAAATTAATTTCAATCTTGGTGAAGAAAACATATTATAGAGGCAGTAAGAGAGCAAAGCATGGCAGCTCAGACTTAGAATCCCAGCACTTGGGAGGCTCAGGCAGGAGGATTCAGAGTTTGAAGCCCTAGGCTAAAGAGTAAGATCCTGTCTCAAAAAGCAAAAAAGTATGAGTAGTTGTCTTTGATAGCCAGTACAGATCACTGAACACAGAAGCAAAGCATCAACTCCTGACTGGACGGTCAGGAGCCAGGGGACAAGACTGGACGGTCCATACCGTCAGGGGCCCAGGGGACAAGACTGGTCTGGCACTGTGCTAAGGCTGAGGACACCCTGAGGTCACAATTCCAGTCCTACCAGACTGCAGGCTGCGTGAGGGGAAGGACTCTGCCTGTGTCATTCCCATCCCTTCCCATCCACCACTGCACGGTGGCCACTCAGCAAGCACCTGCCGAGTCCCCAGCCCATCCCACAAGGACTGCTACACACACCGCAGAGTGAGGTACAGCACCGGGCTCTGGAAAAGAGCAGAGCATGCTGCTTGCTCGCCTGGACCACCATCCTTCCAGGTTTCAGCTCGACAATTCCTGAGGAGCCAGGTGCTCCTTCGCATGTCACATGAGGACTCCAGGCACAGCACATGTGGCAACATAAGTGAGCAGACTCAAGGTCTCTGTGCAGATGAGCAGTGAAGGACACAATGGCATCCGGCCCCACCTCTCCCAGGTGCATCATCTGTATCATCTGTAGATGCCAGAGTGCCACACGGACACAGGTAGACATTAGCCTTAGTGGAGCTGATGGTGCACAAGTGCAAAGTGACCTGATGGAATCTCGTCTCTCTCAGAACACCCCGTGTGCCCTGCTGGCATCCTGATTATAAGATCGTACATGCATATGACCTTATGACCAAAAACAACATAACATGTATGGGCATGTTTTAGAGTGGAGTAGGGTTTATCACTCAGCAATGATCTACTTAACTAAAGACTACAAGTTAGCAACCAAATGAACACATAAACTGCAAGACTAACAATGAGTGCAAATGGCCACCTGCTGATGAAGCCTACAAAGAATCTGAGAAGAGGAAGCAGACGAGCCTCAAACAGGAGCAGTGCTTCCATAAACATACACACTTTCTAGTAATATGCATTTGTGCATGTGTGCTCACATACGCACACGACCCTCCTCCAGCGCATTGTGAGAAAGTCCTAGAATTAACAAGAGGTGCCCGCTGATAGAGCCCTGGGACGATTACCATGGAAGTAAACAAGTGCTTTCTGGATTTGCAATTGCTCCATAGAAGAAATCCATTACAATTATGGTATTGTAAACCTGGTCAGAAACCCAAGGCTGAAGAAGTCCTAGGCCCTAGGGCAGAACCTACAAGTATGTCTTTACTAAATGGACACATTAAACCGCCTTCCAAGCCCTTTATATTTAACACCCCCAGTACAGTGCTGCTCTTACCCTCAGTCAGAAAACTGCTTACAGTGGGTAAAGGTCAAAGCACTAAGAATCAGTGTCTGATGCATGTCCAGCCCAAAACGGACATCTATAGCACCAAGAGGGGTTTGAAAGAAAGAAAGATCCGAAGGACAGGAAAGATGTCTGTGACATGCTGTATCTTCATGGACGTGCGCCACAAATGCACAGCAGCACAGGCAGCCTATGCAGGACCTGCACAAGACCAGGCCATCAGTCCTTCTTTATGGGTCAGGGAGAGCTAGCAAGGTCCATCTCTGCCTGAAGCACCATAGGAGGCTAACGCTGCTGGGGCAACGCCCATGGTAAGTTCTCCGAGCTCAGGTGGATAACCCCACACACGCTCACACAGGCAATCCTAGCGAGATGCTGCGGACCCAAAACACCATGGAAATAGGAGAACTCGTTGGGGAGAAGGGGTTGGTAGGAGCAGGGAAGGAACAGGGGACTAATGGGGCTGTGAGCCAAGAACTCTGTTTGAAATGTAGACCTGGGGTTTGGTTTGGTTTGGTTTGTATTGTTTTGTTTTTGGTCTTTTTGAGACAGGGAGGGTCTCTCTGTAGCCCCAGCTGCCCTGGCCTAGAACTAGAACTCACAATGTAGATCAGGTTGGCCTTGAATTCACAGAGATCCACCTGCCTCTGCCTCCTGAGTGCTGGGATTCAAGGCATTTGCCACCATGAGCTTAAATGTTAAATTTAAACAAAGAAAGATCTAGAATCAAGAGGTAATGTGGAGCTGGAGAGGTGGCTCAGCAGTTAAGAGCACTGGCTGCTCTTGCAGAGGACCTGGATTTGGTTCCCAGCACCCACTTGGTGGCTAACAATCACCTGCAGCTCCAGTTCCAGGGCCTCTGATACCCTCTTCCAACCTCATGAGCACTGCATAACCTGGGTTCACTTACACACAAGCAGCAATTACACTCAAACATGAAAAACAATAAATAAATTTAAAAAAAGATAATGCTTTCACATGCTGTTTATATCATAAAAATAATTCCAACATATTTACTTACAGAACTTTGGGGATTTAGTTTTGTCTTCATTCTTCGCATCATCTCAAAGTCTTTCATTGTTCTGTAAAACGGGCCTACAGTTACTTGTTTGGAAAAAAAATGTTAATTACAGTAAGAAGAAACTAGCTTACTGATATACTTTCCAACAGTCACTAAAAATAGGTCTGTCTTTTAAAGCACAATGCTGATACTAGCCTTAAAAGTACTGCAGCCTGAAGAGCAGAGATCTGGAAAGTATCAACCACCAAACTTTAAATCCACTCTTTTGCTATATCCTTAAAAGCTAAGAAACTAACAAGTTACTTTCTATAAAATATCAAGATGGATTACATTTCCAATTGCTCATCATCATTTTCCCTTCAGAAAAACTCTGGGCAATAGTTCAGTGGGTTCTTAATATGAAGTGTCTTTTAGAATTAAATAATCACAAAATTGTGAGGCTGTCTTTGCTGCAAATATAATCTATAGCTATATATAAGTGGAGAAACCTTAAAGAAAAAGTGGAATAAACTAAGTAACTTCATAATTAATATTCCCTCTTCATTATAGAGAAAACACAGTGTTTTGCAGGGATTAAAAAGATTTTAGAACTGATAAACACAAGCCAAATGAGAAAGGGATTCAAAAGAATGAGTTTAAAATCCAAAACGGAGGCCAGAGTGTGATGGGTCACTGTCAGGCTGACACATGTAAGTCACCTGGTCCTCAGTTGAGGAGCCCCCACCATCAGACTGAACTGTGTGTGACCAGTGAGGCATTTTCCTAACTGTGCAATGATGTGGGAAGGCCCGGCCCACTGTGCACCGCCCCATCCCTAGGAAGGTGGGCCTGGGCTATATAAGAAAGGTAGCTGAACCAGCTGGAGGGAGTGAGCCAGTCAGCGGCCTTCCTCCATGACCCCGCTTCCCGCCTCCGCATTTGCGTTCCTCTATGACCCCGCTTCCCTGCCTCCGCGTTCCTGCAAGACCCCACTTCCCGCCTCCGCGTTCCTGCAAAACCCCACCTCCTGCCTCCGTGTTCCTGCAAGACCCCGCTTCCAGCCTCCGCGTTCCTGCAAGACCCCACTTCCCGCCTCCGCG
Organism: Rhizomys pruinosus; assembly: GCA_009823505.1. NCBI lineage: Eukaryota > Metazoa > Chordata > Mammalia > Rodentia > Spalacidae > Rhizomys > Rhizomys pruinosus. The sequence continues at coordinate 786,834 of VZQC01009601.1, read as the reverse complement.
TTCCTGCAAGACCCCGCTTCCCGCCTCCGCGTTCCTGCACAGCTCACGCTCCTGCCTTGGCTTCCCTCTATGATGAACTACCATCAAGACATCTAAGTCAAATAAAATGAACCCTTTCCTCCCCAAACTGTTTTTGGCCAATGTTTTCTCACTAGAGAAACTAGAACACTAAGCAAATACTGAATGTGCTGCTATGGTCAAGATTTCTCAACCAGGGCAGGAATGTTCACCTGGAACCTTAAGAACAGCAGGGCAGGGTGGGCTGTTCTTCTTCTACATGATGAGAGTGCTAGCAAGGTGTATGTGGGGGGCAGGCAGCAGCACACGATACCAATACCATCAGCATCAAGGCAGTGTTCTTAGAACACAAAACCTGCGGCTCCAGAGGTGGCTCAGTGCACAAGGGCACTGGCTGCTCTTGCAGAGGACTCAGGTTTGGTACCCAGAACCAACATGGCAGCTAATTCCAGTTAGTATGTAACTCCAGTTCCAGAAGGTCTGACTCCCTCTTCTGCCTTTCACAGGCACTGTATACATGTAGTGGACTTTACACACATGCAGACAAAGCACTCATACACGTAACAAAGAAACCCCCCAAATCAAAATTCAGTTAATCCACTATATCCAACTATCTCCTGTATTTAGCCCCTAAAGAAAAATGCTACTTTATGAATTCGTTATAAAATTAGTGCTACAGGTTAAAAGAAATAAAGTTTCAAGAAGGTTTGGGGACATGGCTAAATCAGAGACAGAGCAGGGTCCCCAGGACCCATGTCAGTGGCAGGCAGATGCCCAGAGCATGCTAGCTGCCTAGACTGGATGAACCAGCCAGCACTGGTTCCAGTGAGAGGCTGTACCTCCAATATGCTCGGCGGAAAGTGAGCAAGGAAGATACCCACAGCAGCCTCAGGCCTACACACACACACACGCATGCACGCACACACACACACACGCATGCACGCACACACACACACATACACAACTGCATAACCAAACACTGAATAGAATAACAACTAACCTTTCGGAGAGCTTGTCAGAGAGTTTCTCAAGGAACTGCATGACAGTTTCTGAAAATGAAATTCCAAAGAAAATACCTTCAATTTTGTAAAATATTATGGATATATATGTTAAAATTATATATACTCACTCTGCCACACACGTCAAATCTCTCCTAAAGTGATAACTTTTTTTTTCCCACAAATTCTGAGTCTATGATCATTGTCTATAGATCCCAAAAAGCTTCTGGGAAAAACAAGTTAAACTATAGGAGTTAAAATCCAAAGCCTTAGACTAATCCCAAATTAAAAGCATTAATGAGAAGCAAATGTTTAAAAGTCTAAACTTCCATCCTTATGAATGAAAAAATTATCATAAACAAGTCTATTTTTTTCCAAAGTTTCAAGATCGCTATATTCTGATGTGAGTCGAAAAATCAGCAAATGTCTGTAATCTTTGTGCCTGGGACACTGGATCAGGAATTGGGCCTGCCCAGGTGGATTACAACCTGAGACCTTGTTTCAAAAATGCTCAACATTATTGTGCAGAAAAAATGAGCTTTGAAGTCAGAGGGATCTGTGATCAAATGATTCACTTACACATTTCTTGAAGACTGAGTAAGCAATATTTTGGATTGCTGAACTATTACCCAGCTATCCAGACAATGAGTGTGATGGTGATTATCCATTTTTCACTTTTTAATTGTTAAGTGTAGCTATAGCCCACTATAGAACTATTCTTGTTTTAGAGTGTTCTTTTCAATGTATCTTTCCTGATGTAATATTTAATTGATATTAATTAAATAAAATTTCATTTACATGGAAAAAAAAAGCTCAACATTAGGGAAATGCAGATCATGTCTCACCCAAGGCAGAAAGGCTATTGTTTTAAAAGAGATTCTGGATGGAGAAGACCCCTTGCTCACTGCTGGTGACAATGTAAACTGCTATACCTGCTACAGAAATCAGTACAGAGGTTCTTAAACAGGAGATCCCTATATCAGTCCTGTGCACAACAGCCACAGCACTGTCAGTACACCACAGAGATGCTGTGCATCAGTCCTGTGCACAACAGCCACAGCACTGTCAGCACACCACAGAGATGCTGTGCATCAGTCCTGTGTACAACAGCCACAGCACTGTCAGTACACCACAGAGATGCTGCGCATCAGTCCTGTGTACAACAGCCACAGCACTGTCAGCACACCACAGAGATGCTGTGCATCAGGGTTTGCTGACACGCTAGTCATCAGCCAAATTACAGAAACAGCCAAGGGTCTATTAGCAGACGACAGATACAGAAAATGGGAAACATACATAAGATAGGGTTTCATTCAGCCAAGAATGAAATTATGTCGTCCACAGGAAAGATGATGGGACTGGAGGTAATCATTTGAAGACCTTATTTATTCTTTCAGAATCTTATCCATGTATACAATGTACTTTGATCATACCCAACCCTGCTCTCCCTCTAACTCCTAACACGGCCTCCCATGTCCCTCTCCCAACCTCATGTCCTCAGATCACCTTATTAAGCAAAAATAAGTTCAAAGTCAGAAACACGTTTTCTCTCATGTGGAACCTACATTTTATGTGCATGTACCCACGCACACACGCACGCTCGCACACACGCACCATGGAAGTGGAAAAGATTCTACTTGAGAAGAGTAGGAGAACTAGAGGAAGGAGGGGGAGGTCAGAAAGGGTAATTGGGAGTGAATAGGACTCAAGTTCATCGCATATTTAAACAAAAATGTGACTATGAAACCCATTACTCTATGATATATACTAACAAATATATAAATAATATCAGTACAGTTTAGAAATATTCACCAAAAATTAAATTTTAAAAAGCAATGTTTTTCTGGGTAATTACTGTTATTTTCACATACACCTGTAGAATAATCTAATTGGTATCAATATAATAATCTAATCAGTATCAATACTAAAGAAAGTGACGACATGAGAACCATCAAAACCCTTGATTCGAAGCAGGGTTTAAGTGCCTGGTGAACTACAGTCACCAGACACTAGGAATCCACGAGGTCACGCAGTAGAATCACCATTTCCCATGAAGCGTTTCATGGATGTGTTTTCACTTAGCCCCTCTGCCACACGGCTTTCATGTGTACTGTGGTTGGCCACAAACACCGTTTCTATATTTTCCAGATGAGCTTTCATATGGGTTTAACTTTCTTGCCCTCTCTTTAAGCTATCTCCTTTCTGAGTGAAATAAAAGACTAAGCAAAGATGGGGTGAACCTAAACCACGAAGCCACAGGTTCCGTAGTGGACAAGTCTCAGTACTCAGTCTGCGGACACTGCCTCATGTGCCAAGTCAGGAAGTAGACAAACCATCCTGTCCTCAGAGCTCAAGTCCCACTTCAGCCCATCATTCCAGCTCCCGCACACGATGCTCTTCAGATAGATCTCTACTCACATTTTATTTCTGGTAACCACGTTTTATTAACAGTCACCCATTTTGCTTTTCTGTTGCTATGCAAAGAATCTGTTTCATTTAACCATCCTAACAAGACTGGATGCAGGCCTGGGCAATGACTTAGTAGCATGCTTCCATGCGGGCACAAGGACCCAGTTCAACCCTCCAAAACCCACAGAATAAATGCCGAGTCTGGGGGCCTGTGCTGCATCCCCCATGGGGAGGTGAGGGCAGAAGGTTCCCCGAAGCTCACTGGCCAGCCAGTCTGGTCTAATCTGAGGTCCCGTGAGAGATCATGTTTCAGAAACAAGGTTGGAGAGCCCGAGGAAGACATCAACACATCACAACTGACGTTGAGAGTCCCTAAAAGTAAACCCAAGGCTTTCCTCACACGGTGGCTTCTAATTCACCCATCACAGCCTGGGTTACCCTCTCCTGCCACCCTGCTCTCTGTGAAGACTCACCTTCCTCTAAGTGTCACTGCCTTCCTCATCAGCTGACATACCCACCTGCTAAGATCCCACGGCACTTCTACATGTGCTACTCATCTGACAATAAGCGGTCAGTCTTCAAGGACACAGTCATATTCTACTGACTGCTCTTCAAAATGTCACCACACTAACAACCTGGTGCCTGGGCCATTCACCACTGAAAGGATGTTTTAGCTCTTGTGGGTTCAGTGAACTCTAATGCTGGCCAGGCAGATGGCCCATCCCCAGTCCTCTCTACACTGACCTGCACCCAGCATTGGTCAGTGCATCCCTCCCTTCCCCTTAGGACCTCTTCTTACAGCTTCCCAGAGGACACATTCTGCTTCCTGTCCTTCACTGTCCACCACTGCTAGGCAGCATGCATGCGTGGTTCCTCACAGCCTGCCCTTGTGGTCGCACCGAGCCTAGTCCTTGGCCTTCTGCTCCTTAAATGCAGACCATTAATGACCTCATACAGTCCCATGTCTTTAAATAAAGATTCAAACTTACACTGCCAGCTCAGAACTCTCAGCCCCACAGCCATGTATCCAACGTGATCACTGCAAGTCAACAGCAGCTAGACCTTATCTTGAACCAAACCAAGCTCTGGTCCCCATCACAGTAACTTGCTTTACAGCTGCTTAGGTTAAAACACCATCAGGCTCAAACCACAATCTACCCAGAAGCTAGTGCCCAATGACCAGCCGCTGTGGTGCCAAAAACACCACCATCTCCCCTTCTGAGCGCCATGTGACAACTCGCACATGCTCCTCAGATCACCCAGCTGCAGTCCAGTCTCGACATCAGGCGCATGTCATCAGGATAAGTCACATCACTTCCCTTTTCTGCCCAAACCCTGCAAAACTCTCTCATCTCCCTCCAGTAGGACTTCCTTCACATGGCCCCTCATCTCACCCCACTGCGGCCTCCTTCACGTGGCCCCTCATCTCACCCCACTGCGGCCTCCTTCATGTGGTCCTCATCTCACCCCACTGCGGCCTCCTTCACGTGGCCCTCATCTCACCCCACTGGGGCCTCCTTCACGTGGCCCCTCATCTCACCCCACTGCGGCCTCCTTCATGTGGCCCTCATCTCACCCCACTGCGGCTTCCTTCACGTGGCCCTCATCTCACCCCACTGTGGCCTCCTTCACATGGCCCTCATCTCACCCCACTGGGGCTTCCTTCACGTGGCCCTCATCTCACCCCACTGCGGCCTCCTTCACATGGCCCTCATCTCACCCCACTGGGGCTTCCTTCACGTGGCCCTCATCTCACCCCACTGGGCCTCCTTCACGTGGGCCTCAGCACAGCTCGTTCTCTAGCACATCCCACTCTGGCTTTTCCTCAAATGTGTCATTTCTGTCTTGAGAATTTTGCCCCTTCTCCGCAGTGGGCTGCAGATTCATTCCAGCACCCCCACCCTGCCCTCAGGCACCCCACGTTCTCCATCAGCCTCCCTGGTGGCAGCAGCATTCCTGCATACTCCACACCACCTTCCTGAACTGTTCTGCCTCTATATCTTGCTAACTGGCCACCAGCCCTGACCACATGCCTGGCCCACTTGTTTTGGCCTTCCCTGTGTCTCTTCTAAGAATACAAACTGGGGGCTGGAGAGATGGCCTAGCAATTAAGAGCACCAACTGCTCTTGCAGAGGACCTGGGTTCGATCCCCAGCACCCACATGGTGGCTGAGAACCATCTTTAACTCCAGTTCCAGGGGAATCCGACACCCTCTTCTGATCTCCACAGCACTGCACGACATGGGTGCACAGACCTGCATGCAGACAGTACATTCATACACATAAAAATAAATAAAATTAAAAAAAAAAATAAGATTACAAACTGCAGGGCTGGAGAAATAGCTCAGTAGCTAAGAGCACCAACTGCTCTTGCAGAGGACCTGGGTTCAATCCCTAGCACCCACACGGCAGCTAAGAACTGTCTTGAACTCCAGTTCCAGGGAATCCGACACCCTCTTCTGACCTCCGCAGCATTACATGACACAGGGTGCACCAACCTACATGCAGACAGTACACTCATAAGAAATAATAATAAAAAAAAAAAATACAAACTGCACGAAGCAATCAATACCATCTACATGCCACAATGACTTGTGGCAATCAATACCATCTACATGCCACACAGAGCCCAGGATAAATCTGACAGACAGCAGGCACTCAGAACTTGTAGATCACAGCAACGAAAACTGAAAGATGGAAAGACTCCATGCCAACTCTTAGTGACCTCCGAGATGTGCAAAGGTTCCAGCCGTGCCACTTCTTAGCAATACAGCTAACCTTAGACTCCTTCTGTCACACGTAAGCCAGTTTCTACTTCACAGGGTTGGTGGGGAGTTAAATGACATATAAGACACAGTAAGAACTGAATAATATTCATGTCATTATTATGTATGACATAAAAGTAAAAATATTCTATCTTAATAGAACTGTCAGTGACTACAAAACACACACACACACACACACACACACACACACACACACAATTAAACTAAGCATACTCCTATAATCCAGCACAAAGGAGGTAAAGGCAGGAAGGTCAGGAGTTCAAAGTCAGCCTCGACCACTGAATTTGAGGCCAACCTCGGATACATGGGACCTTATCTAGAAAAAAGAAAAAGATAAAATATGTACGTAATATATAAAAATCTATATAATATCAATTTAGGAGTTAAGCTATATGAAATCACTTTAAGAATGAGCTTGAGATACAGCTTGCTAGTGGAGTAGAGGCCTTGTATGTGTGGGGCCCTGGGTTCCACACCCAGCATCAGAGGAAAACAAAGGGCTTTAAAGTTCAAGGACCAAGTCCAAGGACAGGAGACAGTGTAGCGCTGAGCTCATCAAGGGAGAGATGAGTTTAGGGCCACACCTCGAAAAGATACAAATAGAAGCCAACCAGGCTCCCAGCTGGATGAGTCAAGGGAAATATAAAAGACAAGACAGGAAAAACAAAGGGAGCTCTGAGAACAATGAATGTGCTAAAAAACAAAAACAAGAAGCACTACACATGGAAGCAACAGAAAGAAGGACGGGAGCTCCTTCACAGAGGCCCCTTCTTCACAACCCTGCGGGCAGCTCCTCCCCAGGGGCTCTGCACTGCCTCCTTCCCTCCCTCCGCCAACACCAACTCTTGTCACTCTAGCCTCCTAAGCACGTCTTAACTCTAAACGGCTCCACCATCTTCAATGCCCTACTGCCGATCCTTGGCCTAAATTATATCTGAAATGCTAAAAAGCCCTGGAAGCAGCTTCTATCCACTCCACTTCTAGCTCTGGGTAACGCTCTCTCTTGGGCATCCTGAGGCCCTCAACCCAGCACAAGCCAGTCTATTCAAACCTGCCCACCTAGCACAGACCTTCCAGGCAGCATACACACAAAATAAAATACCCTCACTGGACACACTATAGGACAAATTATTGGCTCTATTTAAAGATAATTTCTATCAAGTGTCAAGAATCATCATAAATGGTTCCCTAGATGTATTAAAAATAAAACGCTGCTGGTCACAGTAGCCGGTGTCTATAATTCCATCACTCAGGAGGCACAAGCATGAAGATCTTGAGTTCAAAGACGACAGGCTAGGTCACATGACAAAACTGTGTCCTTATAAGAAAAAAAAGACAGGCTGGGTCACATGACAAAACTGTGTCCTTATAAGAAAAAAGACAGGCTGGGTCACATGACAAAACTGTGTCCTTATAAGAAAAAAAAGACAGGCTGGGTCACATGACAAAACTGTGTCCTTATAAGAAAAAAAAGACAGGCTGGGTCAAATGACAAAACTGTGTCCTTATAAGAAAAAAAAAAAAAGACAGGCTGGGTCAAATGACAAAACTGTGTCCTTATAAGAAAAAAAAGGCGGGGCACTGGAGAGATTGGCTAGCGGTTAAGCGCGCCCCGACCCTCTTACAGTAGGACCAGGACTATCCCCAGCACCACATTGCTGACCCCGAGAAGACCGTCTGGAACTTCAATTCAGGAGAACTCCAGTCCCGGGGGAATCCTGACACGGGTGCACAACCTACATGTCATACAGTACACTCATACACATACAAAAATACATAAAATGAAAAAAAAATTAAATAAATAACTAAAACAAGGGTATCACTGGAAAAGCTGTTAAACCCATGAAGGGAATCCGAGACCCTTTCTGACCTCCGCGGCATTGCACGACACGGGTGCACAGATTTGCATGCAGACAGTACATTTATACACATACAGAAATAAATAAAATTAATTTTAAAAAATTTAAAAAAAAAAGAAAAAAAAGGCTGGGTTATATGACAAAACTGTGTCTTTATAAGAAAAAAAAAGACAGGCTGGGTTACACGACAAAACTGTGTCTTTATAAGAAAAAAAAAGACAGGCTGGGTTACACGACAAAACTGTGTCCTTATAAGAAAAAAAAGACAGGCTGGGTTACACGACAAAACTGTGTCCTTATAAGAAAAAAAAGACAGGCTGGGTTACACGACAAAACTGTGTCCTTATAAGAAAAAAAATCATTTATTGCTATTTTAAAATCAGTACTTCAGGGTGCAGAGTATAGTTCCCTGGGGTAGATTTTGAGCACTGCCAAAATCCATTCATCCATCCATCAGAAGTTCCATTTCATAAGAAATTCTATTTTGTTCTACAACATTGACTAAACAGGCTTACCTGGATTTTGAGCTATGGTTCCCTGGAGAGCCCTGTGAGAAAATGTAGAATATCCCACTAAGTTTGCCAGACAGTCCCTGTTGCTGAGCAATTCTTCTAAACACTTCAACTGACCAGCACTGGGATAAAGAAAAATTTTATAAGCAGCTTCTCGAACCTATATTTAAAAAAAAAATGAAACAAAAAGTCAAAGATGTATACATCGTGACACAAAAGTCCCACACAACAGCTCAGCCCAGTGCTTCCCACGTCCTCTGTGGACAGCCACCACTTCCAAAGCATCAGAACAGCTGGCACCAGCTGGCTGCTCCTGGGATGCAGCAGAACACACAGCCCAGGGTCTCCAGCAGGAACTGCACACTCACAAGAGCCCCAGATGGACAAACGTTTAGCCTAGGCTTTGTGTCTGTGCCATAAAGCATGTCTAACCCAGGGGAAAGAAGGACTTCACAAATTAAAAGAAATTTCACACATCTATATGGTCGATCATTATCTATTATAGTCCAAAAAGAATTAAGACACGTGAATTTTAAACATTTTCATTATTCAGAGCATTTGTGAAATTAATGATGTCACAAACTAAATTTGCAGGGCTTAGTAATACTAAAAGATCTTTAAGGTTGTAATATTCCATTACTAATGGATTTGGGTTAAGACAGCAGCAAGATCATGGTGTCTAGATGGAAGCTGAGCAAGAGAAGGGGGCTCCTACCAGGTCACCCGCAGCTTCTGCATGCAGACCGTCAATCACGACGTGGTTCCCATCCCGGGGAAAGTGGTGGCGGATGTGTTCTGGTAAGAGCTGCTTCTGAATCTTGTTGGGAGTGTGGCTTCCCATGAGGAATGTGCTGCTCAAATCCAAGATTTTAACATTGAGGTCCACTGCTCTTTTACGCTAAGTGTGGAGGACGGAAGGTATTTAAAGGTGATACAAATTAATATTTCAAAATTAAAAATCTATAGTTTGAGGAAAGCAGCATCTATATTGCTGATATAGAACACTCACATATAATACATAAAGTAAAATTTAAAAGCCACTTTTATTAAGTGAGGCAGAGGAAAATGGGCTGCTTAGGCTAATCAATGGTGCTCTGACAGTATTTTTAAACTAAGAAAAAATATATTTTGGAAAAGCAGATTAGAAACATGTTGAATCTTAAAAGATAAAAGGGAAAAGGAAATGAGATATACAGTTCTGCAAAAAAACAGTAGCAATCACACGCCGGGAGCCCATGTTGAAAACTGTGATTTGCACACAGGCACTGCTACGGAAAGACACACAATGCCATTGGTGGCACGCTTGTCACTAGATCCAGGAAGCTGAGGCAGAGGGATAGGGGGTTCAGGTCAAACTGCCTAGGCTGTGCTGTAAGCCCTTACCCCAAAAATGGAGAGAGATGGGGCAAAGGGAGGGAAGAGCCCTGTGGGGCAGGGCCACATCTCCTGTACTACGTGTCCATGGTGGTGACAGTCATGTTATATTTTAGCTGTGGTCATGCCTTCAGAACACAATCTCCTGAGGTTTTCTAAGGAATCACCTCAAAATTTTGGGTTTTTGAGAAAGGGTCTCATTGTAGCCCAGGCTGGCCTCCAACTTTTTTTTTGAGACAGGGTCTCCCTGTAGCCCCAGCTGGTCTGGAACTCTATGTAGACCAGACTGGCCTTGAACTCAATGGAGATCAGCCTGTGTCTGCCTCCTGAGCACTGCAATTAAAGGTGTGTTCCAACACACACACACACACACACACACACACACACACACGCCGGTCAAATGATGGGCTTCCAAGCTTGCACCACCATGCCTGATCTATGCAGTGCTAAGGACTGAAGCCGGGCTGCACGAGCAAGCACTCTAGCCACTGAAGTCCGTCCCCCCACCACAAGTATTTTAAGATGAAATAGCAACTGCATCCTATGTAATTCGTTGGGTGTATTAAAGGACGAGGTATATACACTTTGAGTTTCCCCTAAGTCAGGCTGCAGACTGGGTTCAGGATGGGTTTTAGGCAGGCATCTACTCTGCCTCTATCATCAAGAAGTACTAATCTTTTTAAGACAAATATGTAAGAAGTAAATGTGTGCTTGATCAGAATATGAAATGGCTGGGGATTTAACTCGGTTAAGCATGTTTATCTATCGTGCACAAAGTCCCAGATTCAACCCTCAGCACTGCGTAACTGGGTGTGGTGGTGTGGACCTATAATCCCAGCACATGGGAGACAGACCCAGGAGGATCAGAGGATAAATGTCATCCTCAGCAACACAGTGATTCCATGCCTCTTTGGGCTTCATAAAGCCTGCCTCACTTAAAAGCTGAAACAAACTTAAGGGACACATGAACCAGACCTGGTGGTACCTGCATGGAACCCGAGCACCGAGAGTGCCAAGGCAGACATTTCAAATTTCCAAGCCTGGACTACTACATAGTGAATTGCAGGCCAGCCTGGGCTACACAGCAGGACTCCTAACTCAAAACAAATTTAAAACTATAATAATAACCCAAAGTTTTCAATATAGAAAATTCAAACTTTATGGGAAAAATGCACTGGGCATGGTGGCACACGCCTTTAATCCTAGCACTCGGGAGACAGAGGCAGGTGGATCTCTGTGAGTTCAAGACCACCCTGATCTACAGGGATAGTTCTAGGCCAGCTGGGGCTACAGGGAGACCCTGTCTCAAAAACAGCAAATAAATAAATAAATAAATAAATAAATAAATAAATAAATAAATAAATAAATAAATAAATAAATAAATAAAATGCTTCCAGGGCCTTCCATGTCTTCCATATTTCTCTGCGGTCATGGTCGTGTGGCACCACCTAGTGGTACTCACTGGAATGACAAGGTGATAAAAGGCAGCTGGATGGAGATTTGGAGTTCTTAAATTTTTAATAAATCTTTTCTATTTTTTTTAACATGTATGAGTGTATTGTCTGCAAGTAGGTAGGTGCGTCTGTATCATGCAATGCTGAGGAGGTCAGAAGAGGGTGTCGGATTCCCCTGGAACTGGAGTTAAAGATGTTTCTTTGCAGCCATGTGAATGCTGGGAATTGAACCTAGGTCCTCTGCAAGAGCAGTCAGTGCTCTTAACCACTGAGCCATCTCTCCAGCCCCAAGAGTTCTTAAATTTTCCCCAAAGCTTTGTATGAAAACAAATTACAATATGATAAAATGGATTAGCTGCAAAACTTTATCACCTGGAAAAATAAGAGCTGAGTTCATTTTCTGACTTCAATAATGTGCTAGGCATATCATTTCTTCATTCCAAAATAACAGTTCAATATACAATACTCTGAATCCAAAAGTCCTCTGAAATTTCTACAAATGAGTCTTAAACTTCTATTAAATTTAAACTCTTCAATTATGTTCATAAGACTTTAAGATAAAAATTAAAAGCTGTCAAGCACAGAGATCCATAGCTCTAGTGAGTTCTCAGGTGAGACTGAGGCAGGACTGCTTGAGCCCAGGAGTTCAAAGCCATCCTGGGAAATACAAGCCCCACTTCAAAAACAAGCCAGCCTTCATGGCTCGTAAATCCTGCTATGTTGCTGTTTACTCCATAAATTCATGTCTACAACATGTAATGTGTAAGTTCACGTCTACAACATGTAACGTATGTCCCAGTGCAGCACCTTGAAGAACAGACATGAAGTCTAGAGAGAGGACTGTGCCTGATCTATTTTTCTTTCATCTGTAAAGTTGCTAGGCTCCAGGAGTCACTTAACAGGAAAAAGCAGGTGTGCTGTAAGAACACCTGTCAGGTGACAGCAGCAGCTCCCAGGTGGCCCAACCCAATACTCGGCAAAGATTCAGAAACATCTTTGACAAAGACTGTATAAAATATTACAACTCTACATTCATTTCTAACTAGCAATGTTACTTCCAAAGATACCAAACCAGGAGCTGGGGCTGGGGCTGGGGTTCAGCTGGTAGAGTGCTTAATGGGCATGCAGGAAGCCCTGGTTCTGAACTTCACACCACATAAACCAAGTGATGGCAAAAGCATGCAACACCAGCACCTGGGAGGTGGAAGCACAAATAGCACAAGTTCAAGGTCATTCTTGGCCACAACCAGAGTTCAAGGTCAGCCAATGATACAGAGACCCTGCCATAAGTATATAAGGAATGAATGAATGAATAAAACCCGAACTCGGTGCCAGGTGTGATGGCGCACGCCTTTAATCCTAGCACTCAGGAGGCAGAGGCAGGCAGATCTCTGCGAGTTCAAGGCCAGCCTGGTCTACATAGTGAGTTCCAGGACAGCTGGGGCTAAAGAGAAACCCTGTCTCGAAAATAAAACAAAAAACAAAAACCAAAAAAACCCACACTCACATTAGAATGATTCATCATACATTCATGTGGTATTTTACTGAGTCCAAAACTGGTATGCATTACAAAGGTGATCTGCAGGGGGGCTGGAGAGATGGCCTAGCGGTTAAGAGCACCAACTGCTCTTGCAGAGGACCCGGGTTCAACCCCCAGCATCCACATGGTGGCTGAGAACCGTCTGTAACTCTGGTTCCAGGGGAATCCGACACCTGCTTCTGACCTCCACAGATTTGTACGACACGGGTGCACAAACCCACATGCATACACATAAAAAAATTTTTTTAATTAAAAAAAATATTAAAGAAGAAAAAAAAAGGTGCCTCTGCAGGAGATAGAACTCAGTAGTGAAAAAAAAAAAAACTCAGTGGTGGAGAAGATGCAGCGACTCCCAGTCCTGGGAGTAGCACAAGTGTAGCATGTGCCTGTAATCCTAAGCACTTGGGAGACTAAGGCAGAAAATCATGAATCTGGTCAGCCTAAGCTTCATAGTGAGAACTTCTATCAAGGGATAAACAGAAGGACCAGGCATGGTAGTCCATGCCATTAGTCCCACGATTCTGCAGGCAGAGGCCGGCAGATCTCTGTGAGCTCGAGGCCAGCTGGTCTACAGAGCCAGGTCCAAGCCAAAATAGTGCAACCCTGTCTTAAAAAAAGAAAAACAAAAGTTTTACCTTTTCTTCATCTAGATGGATTCCACTGATTTCAAAATCAAACATAAAGAGTTCAGCCACGCGCCTACAACAAAGTGAGCCCCAAGTTACAAAAGGCAATCAAAATTACGACAAAACCAGTGTTTGTTAAATTCAGTATTTACAAAAGTTATTGTCAAAAACTGTTTCAACAGACATATACAAGCATACACGCAATTTGTTTGTTTGCTTTAAACAAGGAGCTAATATTTCAGTTAGGCAAAATGCCCAGCTGACTGACACACTACACACTGGTCATGTAAGAGCTTACTCCCCGAGCAGAGAGGGTGAGGCTATGAGAGCCATAATCATAATTATCAAAACTCCATCCAAACCCCAGTGATTAAAAACATAGTTTATACTTGGACAGGTTTTCAAAGGCCCCCCACAGATTTTCAGTTTTTCTTCTAACTAGTGGTGGCTGAAGGGCAGCTCTTTGAAGCTGTGCCAGAAGCCGGATTCTTGGCTCCAGAGAACGGTTTTCTTTGTCTGCCTTCAGGCTTGGAACCAATTTCAAGTTTAACACCTTTTTCTGTCAACAACTTGTTTTTAATTACTCTTTTTTCTAGAGGTAGCTGACCAAGTGTTGCACATAGCCTGGCTCTGGCTTTTCAACATGGCATCATTTACCCTCTGGATCATATCACACGACCTTTGTTTATTGAATATCTGCTGAGATAGGATCTTGTTTATTGAATATCTGCTGAGATAGGATCTTGTTTATTGAATATCTGCTGAGATAGGATCTTGTTTACTGAATATCAGCTGAGATAGGATCTTGTTTATTGAATATCTGCTGAGATAGGATCTTGCTACTCAGACCAAGCAAGGGCCTTATCCTCCTGAGGGCTAGGATTGAGATTACAGCTTGTACCACCACACATGGCTCAAATGCATCTTGAATGAACAGACCTAAAGTAATTCCATACTCCTTTACAGTGCCCACCTCCATGATGCTGGGGATCAAACCCAGGATCTTGCACATAGTGGGCAAGTACTCCATCACTGAGCTGTGCCCAGTCTCAAGTTCTTCTAGAATTCTAAAACCAGTAGACATGGCTGGGTACCTTGCTCTATGGCTGTAATCCCAGCACTCAAGAAGAGTCACAAGTTGGAGGCCACCGTGGACTCTATAGGGAGTTCTAGACTCTGTCTCGAAACAAATTCATCAGACCACATTAACCATGTAGTCACTTATATTCCTCCTTAAACAGCACAGTGTTTCATGCGAGCCCCTACACTGGCCTCATTATTTCATATCACATCTCTCTCCCTTTCTAAACACCCTAAAAACATTGCGATCCATTCTTACACAAAGGTATTTCAAGCAAAGATGCTTTATGGAATAACTTTACTATGAAAATGTATGAAGTTACCTTTTTCTTTGGAAAATTGTATTACAAACATTGAATGGGTCTTCCAATTTTTATTCTTCAAAAACATAACTTTTTAAAAAATTTTTTTTAATTTATTTTTGTCATGTGTATTAGTGTACTGTCTGCATGTAGGTTGGTGCACCCATGTGGTGCAATGCCACGGAGGTCAGAAGAGGGCGTTGGATTCCCCTGGAACTGGAGTTAAAGATGGTTCTTATTCACCATGTGGGTACTGGGAATTGAACCCTGGTCCTCTGCAAGACCAGTCGGTGCTCTCTACCGATGGGCCAACTCTCCAGCCCCCCAAAACATAGGGAACCAACCCAAGTGCCCCTCAACCAACAAGTGGATAGAGAAAATGTGGTACATCTATACAATGGAGTTCTGTGCAGCAGTAAAGAAAGATGACATCATGAACTTTGCAGGTAAATGGATGGAGCTAGAAGATATCATGCTGAGTGAATTAACACAATCCTAGAAAAACAAACGACAAATGATATCCCTCATCTGTGGATGCTAGCACCAATTATCTAATTGTATGGTGAACTGAGCAACATCAATGTGATCTGAAAACAACTGTGCTCTTATATTGTAGAATGCCTTAAAAAAAAACAAATAGAGGGAAAAAAATAAAAATTAATTTTAAAGAAAAAATGAGAAACTGGAAAAAAAACATAACTTTTAAAAATGATTATATTCTCATTCGCCAGGCGTGATGGCACACGCCTTTAATACTAGCACTTGGGAGGCAGAGGCAAGTGGATCTCTGTGAGTTCAAAGCCAGCCTGGTCTACATAGTGAGTTCTAGGACAGCTGGGGCCACAGGGAGACCCTGTCTCGAAAAGACCAAAAAAAAAAAAAGACTCTATTCTCTGACCATTTCATTCATGAAAAAACAACTTTTAATGTTTGTGTTATGCTCCGATTTATACATTACAAAAATTTCCATTTTCCCTACTCCTGAAAACTGTTATGATTTCTTTAAACTTACAGGGTCTGGAGAGATGGCTCTGCAGTTAAGAGCACTGGCTGCTCTTGCAGAGGATCTGGGATTTGATTCCCAGTACCCACATAGTGGCCAATGACCATCTTAATTCCAGTTCTAGGGGATCTGATGCCTTCTTTTGACCTCCTTGGGCATTGTAGGACATGGGTTGTGCTTACATACATGTAGGCAATACACTCATACACATGAACTAAAAATAATTAAATATTTTTAAAAACTTATGTGCAGCAAAGCATGGTGGTACACACCTGTAATCCCAGCACTTGAGGAACAGAAGCAGGAATTAAGGCCTGTCTGACCTACATGAGACCCTGTCTCAAAAACAGCCAAATAAAACAAAAACATGTATGCATTTCTTTATCATTTATTTCCTTTGGCTAAATGCCAAGAAACCATAAGTGATTTAAAAGTATACACTCTAGAGCTGGGAGTGTTGGTGCACGCCTTTAATCCTAGCACTTGGGAGGCAGAGGCAGCGGATCTTTGTGAGTTCAAGGCCAGCCTGGTCTACGAAGCAAGTTCCAGGACAGCTGGGGCTATAGGGAGACACTGTCTCGAAAAGACAAAAAAAATAAATAAATAAAAAATAAAAGTATACACTCCCAATTGTCCTCCCTAAAGACATCAACTTACAGTTAATTGGAGGATCCATTATCACAAACCACAAGGGGACTATTCTTACATTGTTTCATCTGTGTTGACTGCTGGGTGCTCTCTGCTTTATCTCACTTTATTTAGTGGTAACATCCATTTGGGGTGCCAATCCTGAGCAAAGCACTTGGTGCGAATTATTTGTCTAAACCTCATTATAATTCTATGAAACAATTCTTTGTTATCCCTTTACAATGGTGATAAAGCCAAGGCCTATGGAGCTACGGAGCCAACAGGCAAGCCTGGAGTCCAATTATAGAGCCCCGTGTCCTCCGCTGTTACTAGAACCAGCGTCTAACCTGTGGCAGGCTGTGTAGGTGTAATGACGTCTGCTGCTATTCCTTTTTTTTTATTTTTATTCTATGTGTATGTGTGTATTGCCTGCATGTGTGTAAGTGCACGACATGTCATTCAATGTCTGTGGATTCAGAAGAGAGTGTCTGATCCCCTGGAAATGGAGTTACAAATGGTTGTTAGCCGCCATGTGGGTGCTGGGAATTGAACATGGGTCCTCTGCAAGAGCAGCCAGCACCAGGAACTGCAGAGCCATCCCTCCAGCCCACTGCTCCGTATTTTGAGAAATTAAGACCTTCACAAAAAATAAATTCTGTCCCCGTTTTTCTGCCCACTTTTCTCCCCATTTATTCCAAGTAATCAATAAGGTCTCTTAACATAATAAATACATTAACTTGTCCTGTAAGTAACCAGTACCATTTGTAAATTTTCAATATGGAAGAATTTAGCCATATAAAGTTTGCAATTTTTATATAATCAAATCAATACTTAATTTTTTATCATGTGAAGAAAGCCTTTCCACATCCCAAGATTCCAAGGCTTTTATTTCAGTGATTAATTGACAGATTGATCAAGCTAAAGACTAGAGCGGAACTTGTCCACACTAGGCAAAGGCTCTACTGAGCTATTACTGCCCCTCCCCCTCTTTTTTTTTTTTTTTTTTTTTTTTGTTTGCTTTTTACTTTTTGAGTCAGGGTTACAGGAAGGACTTCTAACTTACTCTGGGGCTCAGCCAGCCCTTGAATGTAGCATGCTCCTGCCCAGGCCTCCTTGACCAGAACTACAGACCTGAGCCACTATGACTGGCTTTTTAAAACTATTTAAGCTTTGATCAAATAATTCTCTTTTCCCCAGAAGGCCACTGCCCTGACATCATTTTCTTTTTTTTTTAATTATTATTTTTTATATGTATGAATGTACTGTGTGCATGTAGGTAGGTGCACCCATGTCGTGCAATGCCACGGAGTTCAGAAGAGGGTGTCGGATTCCCCTGCAATTGGAGTTAAAGACAGTTCTCAGCCACCATGTGGGTGCTGGGGATGGAACCTGGGTCCTCTGCAAGAGCAGTCGGGGCTCATAACTGCTAGGCCATCTCTCCAGCCCGTCATCATTTTCTTAAAACCAAGTCTTTCCCTACTGTTATGAAATGACTTATCTGCCACTCACATGGTCACAGATGGATCTGTGTCTCTGGCTGAGATGTCTCTACTGTCTCACTCATCTACTGACTTTCCTGACTCAAGTATAAAACTATTCTAAATATAGTCATTTTTCTTTTTTTTTAGTATTTTTGAGACAGGGTCTCTCTTTAGTCCCAGCTGGCCTGGGACTGGCTCTGTATACCAGGCTGGCCTTGAACTCACAGAGATCCACCTGCCTCTGCCTCCCAAGTGCTGGGATTAAAGGCGTGTGCCACCACACCCGGCTACATACAGTATTTTTATGTTTTTAGTATCTGGTTCACATGTCTTTTATCAATTTTCCCTGCCTATTCTGGCATATTCTTTATGACTTCAAAATCATTTTAAATATAGCAGAAAACTCCTTTAGACACAGACAGGATAACAATAAATTTATAGGCTAGTAAAGAACACTACTGAGTTTTCTTTCTTTTTTTTAATCTGAGAATACAGTACATCTCCCCTTCAGTCCATTTTCATGCATCCTAGAAGTCGCGTGTGTTCAGGTCTCCACTATGCTTTCCAAAGTTTATTCAAAGAAAGGTATGTTATAACTTCTGTTGTTCATGTAGCAGGAGCCTTGCCCCCTATGTGTTTGTTATACTTTTCAAACATAAAGAACATACAGTTTTAGAAAACCCCAAGTTAAAAAGAGGATGGGCTTGTCAGAGACTCTTAAGTTACAAATTCTCCAAGAAGGTACAAATAATGAATTACAAAACTTCCAGACCGATAGGACCCTTCTGAAAAAATTTTGAATGGCTCGTTGTCTTAGTTTCTTTCCTGTTTCGCTCCCAGACAGAGAAGGGCCTTCAGTAGCTAGTCTGTCAAGCTGACACAGTTAGAGTCACCTGAAAGAGAAGAGTCTCAGGGTGGGGCCTGCTATGCTACCTGAGGTGGGAAGCTGCACCCTGTGGTGACACCACTCCCTCAGCAGGGGTCCTGAACCAACAAGTCTGCAGTTGGGTTCTGCCCTGGTTTACACTCTACATAGCATGGGCATCTGTCAACACTTTTCAATGATGCTCAAGTGCCATGGTATTTTATTTGCTATTATTTCAGATTCTAGTTTTTTCCCACATCCAAAACTTTTCCTTCTGGACTACAGATCTTTCATCTAGCATATTCTTCCCAAGGCATGTCTCGCTTTGTTCTTTCAAAGTGCATACTGGCATTTTTACAGACATCTAGAATATGGAATGGATCCTATTGGTACAAGTTCTTTGTACCTAGAAAAGTCTGCGAGTTTACTATACTTTAACACTGTCAACATGCAAATGCCAATCTATTAAAAGGTTTGATTCTACTAGGTTCCAAATAACTTTAATGCTAATACTTTTTACTGCTACATGAAGTCAGTACTGAGTATGAAATCTGGGGTGAAGAATACACACTCAAGTGTTCCTCTAATTAAGTATCAAGCCTAAAATTATAAATCAAATAATTACCCTGATGGCAGAGGTAGCTTCACTAATATCCTGAACATCAGGAGCATCCAAGAGAAACAAGATCAGGCTTCTAAGCACTTGCTGGGAAATAAGCCTCCAATACCCTGACGCACAGTGCTTCCACTGCCTGGAATTCATATGCTAGATCGACAGCAAGATTCCACTACCAAATGGCCCCTGTAGAATAAGACTCCAGTTGGAATGACAACCCACAAATAGAGAGATGAAAAAGGAAAAGAAAATTAAGAAGTTACAGGAAGTACCCCACAAATGAAAAGGAGATAAATGGGTCAAAATTAGTTTCTGTGTCATGACACAAATATCATGAGCAAATAAGTGTCAAGCCTGCTATACTTCCAGCACGTAGCGGTCAGAGAACAACTCCAGGAGTTGGTCCTCTCCTTCCATGTGGGTCCCAGGGACTGACCTCAGGGCCTGAGTCTTAGTGGTAGGCACCTTTACCCAGTGAGCCATCTCCCAGTTCTATACTTACCTTATAAATAAATATAAGCACAGAAATAAGGGACTTGAGGTCATACAGCAAATACTCCTGGGTATTGGCTTAGCATTAGGACTCTCATCACAATGAGTTACTATAATTGAATGATCAAAGTTAATCATCTCAAAGACATTGATATCCACACCAAGCAGATAAACAAGTTTGTTAATACTTTCAATGTCAATTATGGAACCACAGGCATAAATACAGCGTGAGTCTCAACTGATTTAACCAAACAAGGTAAGGTCATCGCTGGTTGTTCATGGAGCAATGGAAAAAACAGACTGAGCAGCAAGCTGTGGAGTTCAGCCAGTGGGGCAGAGGGATGGAAACAATTCCCAAGCTGACAGAGAAGACATCGGGAGTGATTATGGCTAGGAAGAACAACAGCACAGAGAAGAAGATGGAGCCAGATAGGCATGGTTTGACAAGAATACAGTGTGGCTGAGTCCCGGACAAAGTGCACGAGTCATGGGGACACCTGGAGAAGACCTCCAGACCCACAGGGCCCACAGGGACCACGGTACCAGCCTGGCCTCCAGAGTCAGTCATAAGGAACACAAAAGAGCAGCTGAGTACCTGGTTTCTGGATCAAGGGAATCCATAAGCTTTTGGTCATCTAGTAATTTCTTCAGACTCTGATACAATTCCACATTTGTGTTCAACCTAGAAAAATAACAAATAAAACCAAACATGATTTCTAATCTTCTTTTTTTGGTTTGACTCCACAAGAATGGCGTTAGAGGGTCACACACCCATGCCTAGACACCAAAATGTGGGAGTCATTTTCTGTGTCTTCTTTTGGACAAAGAATTAGTAGGCATATTTAAAAGCTGTTCAGTAGAAGGACAGGCAATCTGTCAGCCAAAATGCCAAAAGTCCAAACTGTCCTAGAAGACAAAGGCAAGCCCAAACTGAGGAGGAGCCATAGCACATCGGGAGGATGGGACAAAGATCTGGGACGGAGAACCACTTCCTACCAGCCATGTGCAGGAGCAGCCCAGGGTTTGAATAAGCACAAAGACGGGAGGACAGGGGACAAGGATCTGGGACGGAGAACCATTTCCTACCAGCCACGTGCAGGAGCAGCCCAGGGTTTGAATAAGCACAAAGACGAGAGGACAGGGGACAGGGATCTGGGATGGAGAACCATTTCCTACCAGCCACGTGCAGGAGCAGCCCACGGTTTGAATAAGCACAAAGACGGGAGGACAGGGGACAAGGATCTGGGATGGAGAACCACTTCCTACCATCCACATGCAGGAGCAGCCCAGGGTTTGAATAAGCACAAAGACGGGAGGACCAGGGACAAGGATCTGGGATGGAGAACTACTTCCTACCAGCCACGTGCAGGAGCAGCCCAGGTTTGAATAAGCACAAAGTCGGGAGGGACCAGGGGACAGGGATCATGGGCAGGAGCAAACCACTTCCTAACCACATCCCCATGCATGAGAAGCAGCCCAGGGATTGAATAAGAACCAAAGACGGGAGGACCAGGGACAAGGATCTGGGACGGGAACCCCTTCCACTCAGCCGCATGCAGGAGCAGCCCAGGGTTTGATAGCACAAAGACGGGAGGACCGGGAACAGGTCTGGGACGGAGAACCACTCTACCAGCCACGTGCAGGAGCAGCCCAGGGTTTGAATAAGCACAAAGACTGGGAGGACCAGGGACAAGGATCTGGGATGGAGAACCACTTCCTACCAGCCACATGCAGGAGCAGCCCAGGGTTTGAATAAGCACAAAGACGGGAGGACCAGGGACAAGGATCTGGGATGGAGAACCACTTCCTACCAGCCACATGCAGGAGCAGCCCAGGGATTGAATAAGCACAAAGACGGGAGGACCAGGGACAAGGATCTGGGATGGAGAACCACTTCCTACCAGCCACGTGCAGGAGCAGCCCAGGGTTTGAATAAGCACAAAGAATCGAGGAGGCAAGACGGGCTGAGTCAACAGGAAGCTTTTCTGAAGTCTTGAGCTCAGCACCCTGAAACTCAGCTGTGCTCAGTGGGCAGGAATGGCAGGTCCATCCTGGCTGGGGCGGCTCAGGACACAGACTGCAGCCACAGACACATGCAAAGCTAGCTGACTGTGGTCCTTGGAACTCAGGCCACCATGAAGACTGACCGAGACCACCTGTGCACTCCTCACCCTCACAAATCTGTGCAGCCACCTACTCTGCACCCAAACTGGGAATAAAGAGCCACAACCCAATCTGCAGCTCCACTGTCCTCACTCCCTGGGTGCTTAAGGCTCTGGAATCCTCAGGGCCAATGTAGAAACCTGGCCTAGACTCAAATCCACTCCTGCCTAGCAGAGCCTGAGGAAGGGACAGTGTCCCTAACACCGTCCATCATCCATGTTCTTTACTTGGGGTCTCAGGGCTGAGCTAGACCCCCAGGCCACTCACAGCTAAAGAACTTCAGTGTTTAACAAACAGAAGGATTTATTTTGCTACCATTGTCATGGATCCTCCCATGTCAGGGTCCAAGGCAGTCACTGTTAATCAGATGTTCAGCAGGAAAGGCCATATATACCTTTGTATTAGGGTTCTCTAAAGAAACAGAAGCAACAGGATGAATATATAGCTATATACAATTTATTGATTTGCTCATGTGACCGAGGTTCAAGGAGTCCAAACAGTAGCCGCACCGTCTGGAGAAGCTGAGAATCCAGGGAACTGCTCAGTCCGCAAGGCTGGATGTCTCAGTAGTCCCAATCTGGTGCTGAAGGCCCGAGGATTCCAAGAGATCTGCCGGTCTCAGTACATGCTGGGATCCGAGGTTGATCACAGCAGCAAGACAAACTCACCAGTGAGAAGAGAGGCAAGCCACGGAAAAAAAGGGACCAGCTCCCCTCTGCCATGGCCTTTATACTGCCTGCCAGGCAGAAGGTAACGCCCACATTTGGGGTGGCCATCCGGGTTGAGGGGTCCAATCGAAGATCCTTTTTCTCTTTTTTTTCCTTGTCCAGTCAGTTGACACAGGATACCATCACAAGCCACACCTTGTAACTTGACACCCAATAAATAGCTCTCTTATGCTTAAATGTCAAATGCAAACAATGGCAAGGTATAATTCCACCTAACATGTTATAAGTGTCTCATGTGCAATAGCAAAGCATTATATCTTAGAGTAGGTGGTAATGTCCTTGAGGAACACTTAGTCCTTCAGTATCTAATAACCTAAATATGACAACACTTAACATTTATCTCAGTTGCACATTCAAAGGGAACAACACAAATATCTGCCTAATATACATTATTATATGAACAAGCACATCTTTAACCAAATAGGACAAAGTTAATATCTATCATAATCCACGTTTCTGCAACTGGTCCCCTGGCCTCAGTGATATTTATGACTACTTCTTCTACTACCATTCTGTATTTCCTCCACCATCAGCAAGCACCTCTGCTGTGTGATTCCCTATGGGAGCCTGCCACAGACTTCAGACAGCATCTCTATCTGCCCCTGATACCTCAAGCACCATTGGTCTGCTGGATCATATGGCCCTAGGGGCGAGCAGGCGAGCAGCCTGCACTGCAGCTGGACCTTTGAAGAGCCTTTTCTGTTCCCAGCCCCACTCAAAGTTTGCTGCCTTCGAGTCACCTGATATATGGGTCGTAGTAACACACCCAGATGAGGAATGTCTGCCTCCAGAATCCAAAACGCCCACTAAATTGTGCTTCTTCTTGGTGGAGGGAGGGGCCAGGTGCAACAACTTATTCTTTACCTTAAAGGAATGTCTCTGCATGCTCCACACCATTGAACTCCTAGAAACTTCACCGGGTAGATGGCCCTTGAATTTTAGTTGAATTTATTTCCCATCCTCTCATGCGCATTTGCTTTACCAACAAGTCTAGACTAGCTGTTACCTCCTGTTCACTGGTCCAATCAGCATAACATCATCAATATAGTGGACCCCGTGTGATTTTTTGTGGAAGAGTCAGGCGATCAAGATCCCTTCTAACAATTTGGCACAAGGCTGGAGAGTAAACATACCCTTGAGGTAAGACGTAAAGATATACTGTTGGCCCTGCCATGCTAAAGCAAATTGCTTCTGGTGGTCCTTATGAACCGGTTTGAGAAGAAAGCATTGGCCAGATCAATAGTGCTGTACCAGGTACCAGGAGACATAATAATCTGCTCAAATAAGGACACACATCTGGTACAGCGCTGCAATTGTCACTACTTGGTTGAGTTTTCGATTAGTCAACTGTCATTCTCCATGATCATCTGTCTTTTGCACAGGCCAAATTGAGGTTAAATGGAGATGTGGTAGGAATCACCACCCCTGCATCTTTCAAATCCTGATGGTGGCACTAATTTCTGCAATCCCTCTGGGGATATGATACTGTTTTTGTTCACTATTTTCCCTGGTAAGGCAACACCAATGGTTTCCATTGGCCTTTCCAACCATAATAGCCCTCACTCCACAGATCAGGAACAATGTGGGGATTCTGCCAATTTCTAATTATCTATCCCAATTATACATTCTGGGACTGGGGAAATAACACAGGATGAGTTCTGGGACCCACTGGGCCCACTGTGAGTCGGACTTCAGCCAAAACTCCATTTATCCCCTGACCTCCATAGGCCCTACTTTAACGGAGGGCCACAATGCTTTTTTTTAGGTCTCCTGTGGATCAGTGTCAACTCAGAACAGTATCCAATAGGCTTGAAAAGTCTGATTATTTCCATTTTCCCAGTGTACAGTTACCCTAGTAAAAGGCCTCAGGTCCCTCTGGGGAAGGAAGCAGGAAGACAACACAGCATAACTCTTTGGTATTGTGACAAGGTCCTTCCTCATGAAGCAACGGCCACCCCTTCATTCAAGGGGTTCTGGGTCTGTGAACTGTCTCAAATCTGAAAATGGTTAACTGGAGGGATTCGTTACTGTGAAATCCAATGTTGACTTCCTGTCATTTGTTCTAGCGCTTTTCTGCTTATACAGATCAAATAAAACTTAGTAGGCTTCTTATGTATTTGGTTCCTGGGAAAACCATGATAATTAGCCAGTTCCAAAGATCATTTCCGGTCATGCCATTATAGGCATTGTTTTGCCTTTCCCCCATTATGATAACTATGTAATATGCTCATTTGGCCTTCTGTGATTCAGTGCCGCCACCTGATGCCTACCCTGAGTCCTGTTAAACCATTACATGTACATTTAATTTATGCAAGCGACAACAACTTCTCTAACTGTAAGATCTGGCATAAGAAATAGAGCAAAAACAAAGCTCTTCAATGTTCTGGTGTCTCTCTCAGTACTTTCCATCTTATAAATTCAGTTGAAAGGGCAGTCCTCTGGTCCTCTATTGTGGAGAATGTGGTTTTACACTTCGAATCCACTCGAGCATGCCCATCTGCCTGACCCTCCAATCCCTTCATCAATACTAACCAAAGGAATATCAGGCTCTCTAATCCTCCTGTAAGGCCATGTTTTAATAAATAATCAGCCAACCATTCAAATAAACTTTAACACCTTTTTAACTGCTCGAGCTTCCATGTTAAACCTAGAATCTCTACTCAGTGGGCTCATATCGATAAACTCAGTCTGATCCAATTTTATATTCCTTCCACCATATCCCACACCCTTAAAATCAATTCCACACATATTCCTTAGGCTTCTGCCAGAATGAATTGGCAAACTCATTAATTTCTTTAGTGGTGTAGTGCACCTCCTCGTGGACCACACTTTCTATCTACCTTTAGGGGCTTGCTTAGACTTCAATCTGGTTATAGGTCTAGAGGCAACAATTCTGGGCCCTGAGGGACATTAGCTCCATGGGTGGGGGAGATTAGTTTCCTCATGAGCAAGGGTGGGGAGGAGGGATCTGCAGGTGTGGATTCTCTGCTGAGGGTGGGGAGATTTAATTCCTCAGATAAAGAAAATCCCTCAGAATCTGAGGGTTCAAAATCCTCATCATCGTGGTTCTCCAACACATCTCCATCCAAGTTTCAGGGTTCCAACCCTTTCCCACCAGTGCCTCACTTAACTGCTGACACTCTTCATGGCTGGGAATTAAATTTGTGTGTTGTAAATCAGCCAAACGTATAATAAGGGCTCCAGCTTGATTTTCTGTGGCTTTAGCTCTTTGGCTGCTGGGGAGAAGATTCTCTTCCAGAGCACACTTGGAAACCTTTAAATGTTGTTTCGAATCCGGAGCTGGTCATTTTTATCACTGAGCTCCTTATTTTCCTCTATCACTTTATCCAGAGATGCTAGGGGCAACCAGGCAACATCATTATTTTCCTTATTTTCTGCAATTTCTCAAACGTTTTAATATAGAGTCGCTAAATTCCTTGCTTCTACGAGCAGGTAGGTGAGTTCGGTGAGTCAAATGGATCTATCTTCATAATTACATCAAATAGTCTGCACCAAGGATTATCATTCCTCTTCATGCCACCAGGAGAGCCTTCAGTAACTCTAGGCTTCATTGGATTGGAGAGCTGGCTCCAGAAACTACCAAGCCCACTAAAGAAATTCATCCTTTCAATTCTGTTTCTCTAGAACCACTCCTGGTACCAAAATCTGTATTAGTCAGGGTTCTATAAAGAAACAGAAGCAACAGGACAAATATATAGCTATATACAATTTATTGATTTGCTCACATGACAGAGTTCAAGGAGTCCAACAGTAGCCACACTGCATTGGAGAGGCTGAGAATCCAGGGAACTGCTCAATCTGCAAGGCTGGATGTCTCAGTCATCCCAATCTGGTACTGAAGGCCTGGTGGATTCCAGGAGATCTGCCGGTCTCAGTACATGCTGGGATCCGAAGGGTTGATCGCAGCAACAAGACAAACTCACCAGTGAGAGAGAGGCAAGCCGCAGGAAAAAAGGGACCAGCTCCCTCTGCCGTGGCCTTTTATACTGCCTGCCAGCAGAAGGTAATGCCCACATTTGGGGTGGGCCATCCGGGTTGAGGTGGTCCAATCCGAAGATCCTTTTTCTCTTATTTGTTCCTTAGTCCAGTCAAGTTGACACCCAGGATTAACCATCACAACCTTCATCACCCAATCTCTGGCATAGCTCCCGGAGTCAGAGGAAAGCTAGAGCCTACCTGCTGCCCTCCCTCCACCCTGCCCCCCACTGCCCCATGGCTCTCACTATGTAAAGGATGGCAGGTAGGCCCTTCCCTATGGAAGCGCACACATCACCAAATTATATATAGGCTTTCTCCACTGCCAGACACCAAACCAGTGCCCTGTGCATCTGAAGTCGGCCTAGTCAGCTGAAGACGTTAGTGACAACACCACACTTAGAAAAGTAGTCAAGGTACTTGGAGAAAGCAGAAGGCAGTAATATTGTTCTAGGGCTCTGCAGTCAGCAGACTGAAACGCTTCTCCTGTAGCCTCCCCAAACCTAAGAGCTCTTATGCTTGCAGTAGGCTGTATTTAAACCAGTGGGGCACAGATTTCAGAGTAGGGGCAGGCCACGCTGCCCTCTTTCCTGGGGTCCCCAACCAGCAATGGGTATTCTCCCAAGGAGTCCCCTGTTACAGCTCCTTCAGGGTGTCCAGCATCTAGATGTCACAGGGACAAGTTTTTCCCTTTAGCCAATCAATGGCTGTAAGAAAGGTCTCATTGACTGTGCCCCGGGGATGACGTTGCTCAGTGGAAAGGGGCAGCACCCCTATCTCCTAAGACGTCGGGTCTTTCAGGAAGCCTGTCCAAATAGCCAAGCTGCCCACTCCTCCGATGTCTGGCCTCTGAAATGGGCTCATGGTGTTGCCTGGCCCCTATTTCCCCATCACAGAACCGCCCCCCCAACCCCCGACCAGGCAAGCCCGGGACTTTGTGCAGCCTCGGACATGCCTGGCGCGGGGTCTTGTACCTGAGTGCTTTGGAAGGCAGCGCTATCAGTGTGATTTAAAGAGCACTTTGGAGCAGTCATAAATGGCTTGAAACATTTCTGATTACCCCCAAAATCACTTCAGAATAGTCCATTTCCTCACTGTCTCCACGTACAGCCTGCCAAGGCCTCTCAGAGAGTTTAAGGTCCCAAAGACATTCCTAACCCCAGCTCCACAGGGCCTGTAGGGGACTGCATGTATACACATATGTTGACTTCTCACCTTGGCCCATAGCCACGTATACAACAGTGACTGACTCATGCAAGACTCTAGGAACTCTACCTGGCCATGAAGATACTCAAAAACCCTCACCTATTGTCAGTGGTGGAAAAAATTACCAGATTATAAGTACCTGACATTTATTTCATTTCATTCTTAGAGCAACCCTAAAAGTCATCTCAATTAACTGGTTCATAGACAAAGGAATAGGGGAGAGAGGACAGGGGGCTAACCCACTGTCGGTGCCGAGAAGGAGGCTACGACCCTCAGTCACCCTGAGCCCACAGTCATCCCGTGCCCACAGTCATCCTGAGCCCACAGTCATCCCGTGCCCCCAGTCATCCCATGCTGCCCACAGTCATCCTGTGCCCTCAGTCATCCCATGCCCAGTCATCCTGTGCCCACAGTCATCCGGTGCCCACAGTGATCCCGTGCCCACAGTCACCCTGTGCCCCATAGTCATCCTGTGCCCTCAGTCATGCCGTGCCCACAGTCGCCCTGTGCCCACAGTCAGCCCGAGCCCACAGTCAACCCGAGCCCACAGTCAGCCCGTGCCCACAGTCACTCTGTGCCCCACAGTCACCCTGTGCCCCACAGTCACCCTGAGCCCCACAGTCATCCCGAGCCCACAGTCATCCCGAGCCCACAGTCATCCCGTGCCCACAGTCATCCCATGCCCACAGCCACCCTGTGCCCCACAGTCACCCTGAGCCCCAAGTTATCCTGAGCCCACAGTCAACTGAGCCCAGTCATCCCGTGCCCACAGTCATCTCGAGCCCACAGTCACCCTGTGCCCACAGTCATCCCGAGCCCACAGTCATCCTGAGCCCACAGTCATCCCATGCCCACAGTCGTCCTGTGTCCCACAGTCAGCCTGTGCCCAGTCATCCTGTGCCCACAGTTACCCTGTGCCGACAGTCATCCCGTGCCCTCAGTCATCCCGTGCCCACAGTCATCCCGTGCCCCACAGTCATCCTGTGCCCACAGTCACCCTGTGCCCACAGTCATCCCGAGCCCACAGTCATCCCGTGCCCACAGTCATCCCGTGCCCACAGTCATCCCGTGCCTACAGTCATCCTGTGCCCTCAGTCATGCCGTGCCCACAGTCATCCTGTGCCCACAGTCACCCTGTGCCCCACAGTCACCCTGAGCCCCACAGTCATCCCGTGCCCACAGTCACCCTGTGCCCACAGTCATCCTGTACCCACAGTCATCCTGTGCCCTCAGTCATGCCGTGCCCAGTCATCCTGTGCCCAGTCACTCTGTGCCCACAGTCACCCTGTGCCCACAGTCACCCTGAGCCCCACAGTCATCCTGTGCCCACAGTCATCCTGTGCCCACAGTCATCCTGTACCCACAGCCATCCTGTGCCCTCAGTCATGCTGTGCCCACAGTCATCCTGAGCCCACAGTCATCCTGTACCCACAGTCATCCTGTACCCACAGTCATCCTGTGCCCTCAGTCATGCTCTGCCCACAGTCACCCTGTGCCCCACAGTCACCCTGTGCCCCACAGTCATCCTGTGCCCACAGTCACCCTGAGCCCCACAGTCATCCTGAGCCCACAGTCAACTGAGCCCACAGTCATCCCGTGCCCCACAGTCATCTCGTGCCCCACAGTCATCCCGTGCCCCACAGTCATCCTGTGCCCACAGTCATCCTGTGCCCACAGTCATCCTGTGCCCACAGTCACCCTGTGCCCACAGTCACCCTGAGCCCCACAGTCATCCTGAGCCCACAGTCATCCTGAGCCCACCGTCATCCTGTGCCCACAGTCATCCTGTACCCACAGTCATCCTGTGCCCTCAGTCATGCCATGCCCACAGTCACCCTGTGCCCACAGTCACCCTGTGCCCCAAAGTCATCCTGTGCCCACAGTCACCCTGAGCCCCACAGTCATCCTGAGCCCACAGTCAACTGAGCCCACAGTCATCCCGTGCCCCACAGTCATCCCGTGCCCCACAGTCATCCCGTGCCCCACAGTCATTCTGTGCTCACAGCCATCCTGTGCCCACAGTCATCCTGTGCCCCCAGTACCTACTTTTCTACCATCGTGCCGACACTTCTACAGGCCTCTTCGGCAGCCTCTCTGAACTCAGGCTCAGGATGTGCAATTTTCACAAAATCAGCCTAAGGAAGGGGAAATACAAAACCAAAGGGAATTTGATAGAACTCTGGCTTCCAAGATCATGCTGAAGACACATACTTGGTTTGACCCAGACATTCCACAACTGGATCCTGATTCAACCGTGTCAGCAAGACACGGTGGCTTCCTTCTGATGTTGATTCATTCTGTTATTCCTTGGAACTATGTCTGTTTCATTTCAAAGAAAGTATTTTCATGAACTTTATTTTAGAAGTTTTTCACCTTCAAATAGCCAGAAAATTCTCCCTCTCCCATAATTCCAATAGGCAGATTCTGGTCTCAAATATTCTAAACCTCTCGAACTCAACCTGCAGGGTGGTTCTCCCGTGCCAACGTGGCCCACAGAGTAACCCAGAGGTGCTCTTTAAAAATGGCACATAATTTCAAAACCAAATTAACAACATTTTCTAGGCTCTGTGTATGAAACAAATGCATAATCGCATTATAACTCTTCTATAAAAGGAAAAAGTTAATTCCCATCCCAACTAAAATGGTATTTGACCATACTGTATCTGCTACATCAACTGATAGAATGTAAGCAAGAATTCTTTTTTAATAAATGAAATCATATGAAATTAGCACTCTTGTTAATTTCAGTACAACTATAGTAAGAAAATGCAACATTGGTTCACAAAATACTGCATATGTTCTTTTTTCTCTAAGTTACATGAGCCAAAATCATCACAAGGACGTCAGGTACAGTGGCACAGGGCTGTAGTCCCAGCACTTGGGAGGCCAGGCCAGTCTGGTTTACATTGTGAGTTCCAGGTTAGCTATCTAAAACATAAATAAATAAATAGTCCACTTGCTGGCAGAATACTAAGGGATGTCCACTGACACTGTCTCCTTTTCAGATGTAAATGGACAGGAAGATGGCTAAGCACAGGACTGGGCAGGGCGTCCCCAGGAGCATGGGAGAGGAAGGAGATGCTCTGGAAAAGCGCAAAAACGGGGAGGCCTTCGGCCAAATGATAAAGCTGGTCTCAAAGGCACAGCCATGACAGTGAGCAGAGACAGAACTCAGAGCCAGGTGTGGTGGCTCCCACCTATAGCCCTCCTAGCAGTAGGGGGTTGAGGCACAAGATCAAAGGCCTCCTTGGATGTCATGGTGAGTTGCATAGCATCCAGACAGAGCTTCCAGGGCTGCTGCCTAATTCATCTAAAAACCCAACAACACCAGAAGGAACATTAACTTGCTTAGCAAAACAAGTGTCTGTTTAATCTTTAATCCTGGCACTTAGGGACAGTGTTTGGTACACAGTGGGCTCAACACTGAATGATTATGAGGAAAATTCTACATAGGTCAGTTCCACGGATAAGATTATGAACAATCACTATCTTAGACTCTATGTACCACTAATTACCTTCAATGATTAACTGATACAGGTAATCAATATCTGACCCTTTTCTAGCAAGACATTCCTAAGAGTTGTCCTCTAACCTCCATACAATCCCTGAGGCACACACCTGCATGTAGGTACATATGTATTTGGGGGGGGGGTAAAATAAAAAATAGGTGACTGGAAAGATGGCTCAGCAGTTAAGAGCACAGGTTGTTCTGTAGAGGGCCAGGTTCAATTCCCAGCACCAACATGATTGCTAACAACCATCCTTAACTCCAGTTCAAAGGAATCCAACACCCTCTTCTGTCCTTCACAAGCATTACACAGCAGGGGTACACTTACACACATGCAGATAATACACATAAAATAAAATAATAAATATTTTTTAGAAAAGATTTATGCCAGGTTATGGTGGTACATGCCTTTAATCCCAGCACTCGGGAGACAGAGGCAGGTGGATCTTTGTGAGTTCAAGGCCAGCCTGGTCTATAATGAGTTCTAAGCCATCAGGGGCTACAGGGAGACACTGTGTCAAAATACAAAAAAAAAAAAAAAATGTAAAACTAGTTCAGGGGGGAATGAATGTTAGTTCAAGGCCAGCCTAGACTACAGACCCTGTCTTGACCAAAAAAAAGAAAAAGGTTTTCATTCTGCTTTTGAAAAAGATAAATTCTGAAATAAATATACATGAAGTATTCTTGTAGAGTTATGGTCAAAGTTTTCATGAATGAATGCTTTGTCAATCAAGGCCTCCCTTACTGTATACATACACACATTTACAGCATGGGAAGAGCCTGTTGTACACACTTCAAATGACAACCTATGTCATGGTCTCTGCATTCACAGACTTCTCACTACACAGTTCATGAGGATTCTTACACTGGGAAGGAACTTCAATGGCAACAGCCCAGAGAAGTGATTTCAAGTCTTACCAAGTCAGCCACTCTGCAGAGGGCATCAGAGAGCTCGTCAAAAATAAGCACAGTCTTCGGCCCTGGGGGTGCAGCACACGCTTGCTCCACTAGCCACTCAGACTTCCTTAAGGCTGCTTCCTGTGCAACATGGAATCCTTCAGGGGTGCTGAGCTCAGGAACCCCGAAAAGACCCTAAGATCCAAAGAATATGCCCAAGTTATATCCAGAAGCACTTTTTTGCTTGGTATTCAGTAAAATATTTTCTCAACGTTTTGATTTTTGCTGGTGTTTCAAGACTGTTCACACCTGAGCTTAAGGGAGCCCCACCCTCCCCATTCTGCACAAACTACACCGAAAAAGGCTTTGGGGAAGGTGCTCCGGTGCCTTCGTTCCTGAATTCCCAGCTTCACTGGGGAACAGATTCGTCATCAGACATAAACAGACAAATCTGCATGGGCTGGCAACACCAGTCCCCCAGTTCCAGTACACAGTCTACAATCCTGGCTTTCCACAAGTGGTTTTCAGCATGGAAGTCCGTCTTTTCTGTGTTCTTGGGCACAAAATAGGCATACCCTGGCAAGATGGCTCAGTGGGTAAAGGTGCTTGCTACCAAGCCTGATGACCTAAACTTAGTCCCCAGGATACACATGGTAGGAGAAAACCAACTATCTGACCTCCACATGTACCCTGTGACATACTCATGCTCAACTATATGTGTGTGTGTGTGTGTGAGTAATAAAAATATTTTTAAACTTCCCCAAGTTAAAAATCTATTGCACCAAAGTCTATGTGTAAAAAAATAAAAGCTGGGGACAGGAGAGAGCGCAGTGGAAATAAGAACCAAAGAATGTAGTCTAGTGACATCCTACTCTAAGAAATCTACCCCGCTCACCCCGAAGCACTAGAGGAAACCTGAAGGCTCTCGCTAGGGTTCTGTTGTCCTGTTTTTAGAGGTAACATCTTACACAGACCAGGCTGGCCTCAAACCCACTACCTGAGAAATGGCCCCTGAACAACTGATCTTCTGGCCTCTTAAGCGATGAAACTACAATCAGGTCTCACCACACCTGGTTTAACAGGGTTCTATTTGAAATCATCAGTTAAGATGTGATAGAATTTCCAGTGGAATTACTACATGGCCAAAGACAAGAGTGCCCCGGCAAGGACAATTAATGCCAAATGTGCCTCTAATGATGGCATCAGAGTGGAAGGAAAAAAACAAACTTGAGCAAGGGAGAGGGAATGGGAACAGGGTGGGCCCCAGACCAAGTCCAAGTCCACGAAGAGCATGTTACCCAGGAAGAGGCAGCTCTGGCAACCCACTCTGCCTCCTAGCACAGCCCCCTAGCTTGCAGAGCCCTCCGACTTGCACAGCCGCCCCCCCACCAGGCTTGCACAGTCCCCTAGCTACCACAGTCCCCCAGCTTGAACAGTCCCCCAGCTTGCACAGCCCCCCAGTTTGCACAGTCCCCCCAGCTTGCACAGTCCCCCAGCTTGCACAGCCCCCCGGCTTGCACAGTCACCACAGCTTGCACAGTCCCCCCGGCTTGCACAGTCACCACAGCTTGCACAGTCCCCCCGGCTTGCACAGTGCCCCCCGGCTTGCACAGTCTCCCGGCTTGCACAGTCCCCTGGCCTGCACAGCCCCCTAGTTAGCATAGCCCCCTGGCTTGCACAGCCCCCCTGGCTTGCACAGTCCTCGGCTTGCACAGCCCCCCCGGCTTGCACAGTCCTCGGCTTACACAGCCCCCTAGTTTGCACAGTCCCCTGGCTTGCACAGCCCCCCGGCTTGCAGTCCCCCTGGCTTGCACAGTCCCCTAGTTTGCACAGTCCCTTAGCTAGCACAGTCCCCTGGCTTGCACAGCCCCCCGGCTTGCACAGTCCCCCTGGCTTGCACAGCCCCTTAGTTTGCACAGTCCCTTAGCTAGCACAGCCCCCCGGCTTGCACAGCCCCCCGGCTTGCACAGTCCCCCTGGCTTGCACAGTCCCCTAGTTTACACAGTCCCTTAGCTAGCACAGTCCCCTGGCTTGCACAGTCCCCTAGTTTGTACAGTCCCGGTTTGCACAATCCCCTAGCTTGCAGTCCCCCGCCTTGCACAGCCCCCTAGTTTGCACAGCCCCCCAGTTTGCACAGTCCGCTAGCTAGCACAGTCCCCCGGCTTGCACAACCCCCTAGCTTGCAGTCCTCCACCTTGCACAGCTCCCCAGTTTGCACAGTTCCTTAGCTAGCACAGCTCCCCGGCTTGCACAGCCCTCCAGTTTGTACAGTCACCTAGCTAGCACAGTCCCCCGGCTTGCATAGCCCCCTAGTTTGCACAGTCCCCTAGTTTGCACAGTCCCTAGCTAGCACAGTCCCCCGGCTTGCACATCCCCCCAGCTTGCAGAGTCCCCTGGCTTGCACGGCCCCCTAGCTAGCACAGCCCCCTGGCTTGCACAGTCCCCTGGCTGGCACAGCCCCCCCGGCTTGCACAGTCCTCGGCTTGCACAGCCCCCTAGTTTGCACAGTCCCTAGCTAGCACAGTCCCCTGGCTTGCACAACCCCCTAGCTTGCAGTCCCCCGGCTTGCACAGTCCTCGGCTTGCACAGCCCCCCAGTTTGCACAGTCCCCCGGCTTGCACAGTCCCCTAGCTTGCAGTCCCCCGGCTTGAACAGTCCCCTGGCTTGCACAGTCCCCTAGCTTGCACAGCCCCCTGGCTTGCACAGTCCCCTAGCTTGCACAGCCCCCTGGCTTGCACAGTCCCTAGCTAACAGTCCCCTAGCTAGCACCGTTCGGTTTCACTCGAACCCCTCAAGGACCAGGAGCCGGGCGCTTACAGGTGTGCGTTGGCCCTGCTCCTCCCGCACCCAGCGACCCTGCCCGGACCCCTGACCGCGGGGACAAGGCGGGTCCCCGGCGCTCTCACCTGGCGCTCTCCGAACAGGTCCAGGAGGCGGCCCTGCGGCTTGGCACTGAAGGCTGCGCCCACCGGGGACCAGCTAGTGCTGACCTCCCGGGCCCGGACCCGGCCCCCGACCCCCAGGCCTCCGGGGCCAGCACGCCGCGGCCGCAGAGCCGCTCCTGCCCCGAGGCCGCCCAGCCTCCGCGCGCAAGGCAGCATCCTCCCAGCTCCACAGGAGCAGAGCCCCGTGTTTCCAAGGCAGCGGCCCACGCCGCGGCCCCAGACACTCCGCTTCCGGGTCTGCTCCCCACGCGGACGGAGCCTCTCACGCGCAAAGAGAGTCGCCGCGCCGCCTCCTGCGCATCCGCTGCTTCCCTAGCGCCCCCGTGTGTCTGGAGGAAGAATCGCCTCAGGTTTGCGGAGAGAGGTCTGGTTTACACACTTCATACTTAAGGGAGCCGGGGATGAATGAGCCCTGGGAGCTCTTGATGGCTTCTCAAAGGAGACCTAGTGTCATGCATGTCATTCAAGGAGAGGTGACTCGAAGTCGCACTCCAATGCACCTGCCTGCTCCAAAAGAGGTTGAAATCCCACCCGTGGTGTTTCTGCATGGTAGTTATGGTTATGTGTGACCACGTGGATGAACTGAGAGTCTACATCTATCTTGGCTTTTGAAACTATAATAGTCTACCATCTAAATTAGCATACACAGAACCCCCCCCCAATAAAAACCTCAGTCCGACCATGCAGCAATGAAAGAAAAGTGTGGATGTAGGGAAAGCCTTAGGAAATGGGAGCCCAGGCTTGGAAAGAAGAAAAGATGGTGCAGACTTGCGAAGCCTTGCAGAAGTCTTCAGACAGCCCTGGCCTTCTCCAAAGGGAAGACAGACGCACCACCTTGGGACGGAGTTCAGGATCTTCCCAGAACCAGCACCTTCTTCCAAAGCTTCAGAGGCGTCACCTGCAGAAGGGATATGTGGAAGAAGTCGTGTCTGTCTGCCTAGAAGACCTGTGTAGAGTGGATATGAAAGCTTTGCAGGGTTTGTTTTGCTTTGATCTGTCTGTGTTTGATTGTTTTTTGTTTTTTTGTTTTTGTTTTTGTTTTGGGGGCGTCTTTTTTGAGACAGGGTCTCCCTGTAGCCCCAGCTGTCCTGGAACTCACTCTGTAGACCAGGTTGGCCTTGAACTCACAAAGATCCGCCTGCCTCTGCCTCCTGAGTGCTAGGATTAAAGGCGTGCGCCACCACGCCCGGCATCTGTGTTTGATTGTTTTGGAGACAAGATCTCACTTTGTATGCCAGGCTGGCCTAGACCTCACTATGTGACAGAAAAATGGCACCTCCCCAAATATTCTGCTCCGCTCCAGCACTTTGCCTGCCCTGGCCGTATCCCATAGGAAATACAGATTAAAGGCCAACAAAACACATGCAAGCAGACGTTTATGTGTTTGTGTACTGCACATTCCGCACCATTACCAAGCGTAGTCATCCCTTGTTCTCCCATGGGAGTTGTTCTATGTTCTACATGGTACCTGAGTCTGGGGGTGCTCAAGATCCTTATATAAAATGGCAAGGGTCGGGGCTGGAGAGATGGCCTAGCGGTTAAGAGCGCTGACTGCTCTTGCAGAGGACCCGGGTTTGATCCCCAGCACCCACATGGTGGTTGAAAACCGTCTTTGACTCCAGTTCCAGGGGAATCCAACGCCCTCTTCTGACCTCCGCGGCATTGCACGACACGGGTGCACCAACTTACATGCATACAGTACATTCATACACATACAA
The DNA here is from genome assembly GCA_009823505.1 of Rhizomys pruinosus. Taxonomy (NCBI): domain Eukaryota; kingdom Metazoa; phylum Chordata; class Mammalia; order Rodentia; family Spalacidae; genus Rhizomys; species Rhizomys pruinosus. The sequence goes on along the minus strand of VZQC01009601.1, from coordinate 749,631 downwards.
AAATAAAAATTAAAAAAATTTAAAAAAATTTAAAAAATTAAAAATGGCAAGGGTCTGCACAGACCCCACACATCCCTTCCTGTATACATCAGGTCGAGTTGACTTCCGCTATCTAATCCAATGTAAACCCTAATTAGTTATACTGTATTGTCTAATGAACATTGCAAGAACAAATATGTACATATTTCATGCAGACAAAATTTTTCTTCTACATATTTTTGACTTTCAATGGTCGAATCTTCATGTGTGGAACCTCAGATATGGGGAGGCAACTGTAATTTTTAAATATGTCATCAAGAGCTGTGTTGTGGATTATGGACCATTTAGGAGGCGGAGCCTTGCTGGCAGAAGTGCATCGTGGGCTAGGCAACACCAGCTGCTCTCTCTCAGTTTCCTGGGTGTTGACACACTGTGGAGTTCCTGGCAGAGCATGCCCACTCACACTGTGGAGTTCCTGCGGAGCATGCCCACTCACACTGTGGAGTTCCTGCAGAGCATGCCCACTCACACTGAGGAGTTCCCGCAGAGCACGCCCACTCACACTGGGGAGTTCCTGGAAGAGCACACCCACTCACACTGGGGAGTTCCTGGCAGAGCACGCCCACTCACACTGGGGAGTTCCTGGCGCAGCGCACCCACTCACACTGTGGAGTTCCTGGCGCAGCACACCCACTCACACTGTGGAGTTCCTGCAGAGCACGCCCACTCACACTGGGCAGTTCCTGCAGAGCATGCCCACTCACACTGGGGAGTTCCTGGCGCAGCGCACCCACTCACACTGTGGAGTTCCTGGCGCAGTGCACCCACTCACACTGTGGAGTTCCTGGCACAGCACACCCACTCACACTGTGGAGTTCCTGCAGAGCACACCCACTCACACTGGGGAGTTCCTGCAGAGCAGACCCATTCACACTGTGGAGTTCCCGCAGAGCACGCCCACTCACACTGGGGAGTTCCTGGAAGAGCACACCCACTCACACTGGGGAGTTCCTGCAGAGCACGCCCACTCACACTGGGGAGTTCCTGGCACAGCGCACCCACTCACACTGTGGAGTTCCTGCAGAGCACGCCCACTCACACTGGAGAGTTCCTGCAGAGCACGCCCACTCACACTAGGGAGTTCCGGCAGAGTACGCCCACTGACACTGGCCAGGAGACAGCAGAGGGGATTCGGGTCATTTTTCTTTCCTACTACTCGCTCTCAAGTGTGACCCTGATGTATCAGCGACTTGTTGCTAAGACTGAAGGTCTGGCCAAACTGAAGTTAATGGAGAAAAGATTTATTTTGACTCAGGGTTCAGGGGATAGGGCCATCGCGGCAGTGGGCATGCTGGCAAGGGTGGTTCACAGCTGTGTGGCAGCATCTGGGCATATCAGGAAGCAGATACAGGAATACTGGCATTGGCTCACCACCTCCTGTATCATGCCTCTGAGATCCTGGCCCCTGGAAGGGCACCGCCGTCTTTCAGGGTGCCCTCCTTTCTCAGTTAAACTGTTCTGGAAAATCACCTCTGAGTAGAGGTGTGCCTCCCAGATGAGTCAAAGTCCAGCCAAGCTGAGGATGACAATGAGCCATCACACCCAGGATTAAAGACCACTAAAGGCACACATGTGCCAATGAGTACATGAGTTATGAATACATGGATGGTTCACTATGGCCACCAGGTATCCCATGGGAACGAGGTAAAGAATCCATAGGAAATCTCACTCATACAGTCCCTACAGTAACATCACATAAGGAGCTAAAACATGGTGAGAATGGTTATTGTGAACTCAAAAGATACCAGCAGACTTCATTTACTTAGGCAACTTTGATGGATGAATACAGTTTAAATTCCCACCATAAGAAAATATATCAAGTCAACTTTAGCAAATGTGATACCTTTTGGAATTTTAGAGAAAGATTAGGATCCTATGAAATTATCCCATTCAGCCTCAGTTGCGCACTAAGAAACCTCCACCCCCTCAACATACGAAAATCAATAAACATCATCAAACACATAAACGGAATCAAAGACAAAAACCACACCATCATCTCAATTGATGCTGAAAAAGCCTTTGACAAAATCCAGCATCCCTTCATGCTTAAAGTCCTAGAAGGAATTGGATTGGAGGGATCATTCCTCAATGTAATCAAAGCCATATACAGGAAACCCACAGCCAATATCATCCTAAATGGGGAAATGACAGAAACATTCCCTTTAAAGGTAGGAACTCAGCAAGGCTGCCCCCTGTCACCACTCCTCTTCAATATAGTGCTTGAAACACTTGCTAGAGCAATAAGGCAAGAAAAGGATATTAAAGGAGTACTAATTGGAAAAGAGGAAGTCAAACTATCCCTATTTGCTGATGATATGATTGTTTACTTAAGGGATGCAAAAAACTCCACCAGAAAACTCCTAGAAACGATTAACAGCTTCAGCAAAGTGGCAGGATACAAAATTAACCTTAGAAAATCAATGGCCTTTCTTTACACCAAGAACAAGCAACTGGAGAAAGAATTCAAAGAGACCTTCCCACTCACAATAGCCTCAAAAACAATAAGATACCTAGGAACAAACCTAACCAAAGACACCAAAGACCTCTACAACAAAAATTTTAAACCCTTAAAGAAAGAAATTGAAGAAGACCTCAGAAGATGGAAAAACCTCCCATGCTCATGGATTGGGAAAATTAACATTGTAAAAATGTCCATTTTACCAAAACTCTTGTATAGATTTAATGCAATCCCAATCAAAATCCCCAAGAGTTTCTTCACAGGCTTGGAAACAAAAGTTCTTAAATTCATTTGGAAAAACAAAAGACCCCGAATAGCCAAATCAATCCTGAGTGAAAAGAGCTACACAGGAGGGATCTCTATACCAGATTTTAAACTATACTACAGGGCTATAGTCATAAAAACAGCCTGGTACTGGCACAAAAACAGACCTGTTGACCAATGGAACAAAACCGAAGATCCAAATCTGAGCACATACAATTTCAGCCATCTCATATTTGACAAGGGGGCCAAGAAACCACAATGGAGAAAAGACAGCATCTTCAGCAAGTGGTGTTGGCAAAACTGGATCACCACTTGTAGAAGAATGAAATTAAACCCCTACCTCTCACCCTGTACAAAAGTCAACTCCAGATGGATTAAAGACCTCAACGTGAAACCCCAAACTCTGAAGGTGATAGAAGAAAAAGTTGGCAGCAGACTACAAGACATAGGCGTAGGAAAAGACTTCCTAAATCAGACAGCAGCTGCACAAGAATTAAGGTCGACAATTGACAAATGGGACCTCATCAAACTCAAAAGCTTCTGTACATCAAAAGAAACAATCAAGGAAGTGAAGAGAAATCCCACAGAGTGGGAGGAAACCTTCACTGCAGATACATCTGACAAAGCATTGATTTCCAGAATATATAAACTACTCAAAAAACAAAGAAAAAAGAAAACAAATGACCCGCTCAATAGATGGAGCAAAGAACTGAACAGAGACTTCACAAGCGAGGAATTAGAGATGTCTGAGAAACACCTCAAGAACTGCTCAACATCACTAATCATTAAGGAAATGCAAATGAAAACCACTTTAAGATATCATCTTACTCCAATAAGACTGGCTAGGATCAAGAAAACAAATGATACCAAGTGCTGGAGAGGTTGTGGGGAAAGGGGAACACTCATCCACTGCTGGTGGGAATGTAAACTTGTACAGCCACTATGGAAAGCAGTGTGGAGAACCCTTGGAAGACTTGGAATGAACTTGCCACCCGACCCAGCCATACCACTCCTGGGCATGTACCCTCAAGACTTACGCCACCACAGAGATACATGCACGGCCATGTTTATTGCAGCTCTCTTCACAATAGCAAGGAGCTGGAACCAACCTAAATGCCCCTCAACTGACGAGTGGATAGAGAAAATGTGGTACATCTACACAATGGAGTTCTATGCAGCAGTAAAGAAAGACGACATCACGAGCTTTGCAGGAAAATGGCTGGAGCTAGAGGACATCATGCTGAGTGAAGTAACACAGTCCCAGAAAAACAAACGACGAATGGTATCCCTCATCTGTGGATGCTAGTGCCAATTACCTAGTTGTAAGTATTTCTTGTGTAGGGCCCCCTGAGATTTTGTCCAAAGCAGTTGGGCATAATGCATATTGGAAACAACAACAACAACAACAGAAACGACCGCATCAAAGAACTGACTGAAACAGTGAACTTCTGCTCAAAACAGTCAACTTCCACATAGAGAATATTGAGAAAGACTGATAAAGAGATGAAAGGCATGTTTGGCAGAATGCGTGAGCTCTGGCGGGGTGGGGGAATGGGCGGGAACACAGGCCTAGATTTATTAAAAAAATAAAAATAAATTTATGTAAAAATAAAAGAGCTAATGTCTTAAAAAAAAAAAAACCTTCGCCCCCACAACAAAATCAAAATAACTGGCCCAATTCAAATTCCTCTGTCATGCCGAATCAATATCTGATATACCCCAATCCGTAGTCTTGGGCTTTTCCTACTATAATCATGTTTCTCCTATTCTTGAATCTGATTCTCTTAAGATTATTTGAAATGGGGCAGGGCGTGGTGGTGCACACCTTTAATCCCAGCACTCGGGGGGCAGAGGCAGGTGGATCTCTGTGAGTTCAAGGCCAGCCTGGTCTACATAGTGAGTTCCAGGACAGCTGGAGCTACAAGGAGACCCTGTCTCAAAAAAGACCAAAAAAAAAAAAAAAGTGGTAGTTAAAAAAACAACAGAACCATCAGACATGTTTAAGCAAACAAACTTCACTGGCTCACACGACAGAAGAGCACCTCTGCGCTCAAGTCCAGCTGGATTTAGAAGCCTTATCAGTGTCATCAGAACCAGTGTTTTAACACTTTACCTCAGTTACTATAATTACCTCAGATTAGTAACTTATGAAGGAAAGAAATTTATCTCCTGCAATTCTAAGGCTGGGAAGCCCAAGAACATAGCACCGGCATGTGGTAAGGGCTCCTTGCTGTGTGACAACATGGTAAGATGTCACAGAGGAAGGTGGAACTTGGGCCAGCTCAGCTCTCCCTTCTTTTTTAAAACCTATTTTATTATTTTTATTTTATGTGTATGAGTGGTTTGCCTTATGTAAGTGCATCATGTGCATGCAATGCCTGTGGAGGCCAGAAGAGGGTGTTGGATCCCCTGGAACTGGAGTTATGGATGGTTGTAGCCACCAGGTGGGTGCTGGGAATCAAACCCAGCTCCTCTGGAAGAACAGCAAGTGTGCTTAACAGCTGAGTCATCGCTCCAACCCTTTTCTTATAAGGTTACTAATGCCATCATAGGTGACCCACCCTTGTGGCCTCATCTAACCCAATAACCTCACAAGGTCATCCCTCCAAATTCCATTAACTTGTAAATGTGGGCAAGTTTCCAGCACAGGAAGCTTGGGAGACCCATTCCAACCACAGCATCTGGGATCATGTCTCCAGTTCTGTCTGGCTTCATTCTTGGGCTTGGTAGATTAGCAAGGTGGCTGCCAGGCTCTTTAAGCCTTCATCCTCTTGGCTCTCACCTGAGCTGATAAAGAGCATGCCTTCTTGTCAACAGGCCCACCAAAACACACCACAGGATCTGATGGGATCAGCTTCAGTTTGCAAATGTCACCATGGTTGAAGGCACTACTCTGATTATCTAAGCCTGAGTCCCATGTGCACTTCAGAGTGTAGACATGGTCTATGCCTCCCAAAGGCCTTGACCAGAGCATGGACAGAGAATAGACAGGTATACAGGAGAAGACTTTTAGGGGAGTGATGAGAACTATGGAAACAAAATTGTCTGTGACCCGGCTAAGGGAGAACTTTGCCTTTTACTCTCAGTAAACTCATCCCAGATGGTTCCTCCTCCCATACTTGTTTGCTGTCCTTCACTGTGGAGAGCAGGTGTGGAGAGGGTCCCAGGATAGCACCCGAGACTTTAGCTTATGATTAACACCTGATTCCCTCCTACCTCCAAGTAAAGTCACACTCACCATTTGAGCTGTGCAGGTGCACCCTGTATACAAGATCAGGCCAGATGATACCAATAGACTAAGGCCATGCAACCTGGGCTGGGAAGGTGGATAAATAGAGGGACTTTCTAGATAGAGGGGCTCTCTCTCCTTTCTAGTCTGAGAGAGAAGCTTGCTTGCCTGAGGAAGGAGAAGGCTTAGAGGGAGAAGCTTGGAGAAGGAGAAAAGATGTGCCTGAATAAACCGTTCTGACAAGAACTGCCTGCCTGAATAAACCGCTTTGAGAAGAACGAGCGAGAGGTGCTTTGTTGCTGCGGCTTCATACAAGTGTTTCCTACAAGTGTGCAAGTGTTTCATACAAGTGGTGGCCCATCCAGGGAGGACATTTGAGTGAGACTTAATTATGAAAACATTTGCTACAAATACTTAAGAATGCAGTGTAAGCGCAACAAAGAGACTTAAGACATTTGCTGCAGAGACTTCAACAGAGCTGCAGAATCTTCAGATCAGAACTTCAGACCAGGCTTCAACAGGGCTCGGCTAGCAGAGACTGTGAGCAGGCACTTGGAAGGGCCTCGGTGCCGCAGGCTCGGCATAGCCAGAAAGAACCCGCCGAGCTGGCCCAAGCACCGATCTGTCCAAGATCGGACAGACCCAGAGAGAAAAACCAGCCGTTCGACTGAAACTTGGCGAAGGAAGCGCGGGGCGCGCAGGAGATGCAAAGGAAGCGCGGGGCGCGCAGGAGATGTGAAGGAAGCGCGGGGCGCGCAGGAGATGACGTCGGTGGCCAGCAGCCTGCAGGCGAGGAGGCGGAGCAGCCCCGCCGAAGCGGCGGTTTGGGCTTTCTCGTGACAAAAGCTGAAATGGGAACTGGGGCACCGCCATGCACTGGGAGTCCGGGACNGGATGGTTGTAGCCACCAGGTGGGTGCTGGGAATCAAACCCAGCTCCTCTGGAAGAACAGCAAGTGTGCTTAACAGCTGAGTCATCGCTCCAACCCTTTTCTTATAAGGTTACTAATGCCATCATAGGTGACCCACCCTTGTGGCCTCATCTAACCCAATAACCTCACAAGGTCATCCCTCCAAATTCCATTAACTTGTAAATGTGGGCAAGTTTCCAGCACAGGAAGCTTGGGAGACCCATTCCAACCACAGCATCTGGGATCATGTCTCCAGTTCTGTCTGGCTTCATTCTTGGGCTTGGTAGATTAGCAAGGTGGCTGCCAGGCTCTTTAAGCCTTCATCCTCTTGGCTCTCACCTGAGCTGATAAAGAGCATGCCTTCTTGTCAACAGGCCCACCAAAACACACCACAGGATCTGATGGGATCAGCTTCAGTTTGCAAATGTCACCATGGTTGAAGGCACTACTCTGATTATCTAAGCCTGAGTCCCATGTGCACTTCAGAGTGTAGACATGGTCTATGCCTCCCAAAGGCCTTGACCAGAGCATGGACAGAGAATAGACAGGTATACAGGAGAAGACTTTTAGGGGAGTGATGAGAACTATGGAAACAAAATTGTCTGTGACCCGGCTAAGGGAGAACTTTGCCTTTTACTCTCAGTAAACTCATCCCAGATGGTTCCTCCTCCCATACTTGTTTGCTGTCCTTCACTGTGGAGAGCAGGTGTGGAGAGGGTCCCAGGATAGCACCCGAGACTTTAGCTTATGATTAACACCTGATTCCCTCCTACCTCCAAGTAAAGTCACGCTCACCGTTTGAGCTGTGCAGGTGCACCCTGTATAGAAGATCAGGCCAGATGATACCAATAGACTAAGGCCACGCAACCTGGGCTGGGAAGGTGGATAAATAGAGAGACTTTCTAGATAGAGGGACTCTCTCTCCTTTCTAGTCTGAGAGAGAAGCTTGCTTGCCTGAGGAAGGAAAAGGCTTAGAGGGAGAAGCTTGGAGAAGGAGAAAAGATGTGCCTGAATAAACTGTTCTGACAAGACCTGCCTGCCTGAATAAACTGCTTTGAGAAGAACAAGCGAGAGGTGCTTTTTTGCTGCGGCTTCATACAAGTGTTTCCTACAAGTGTGCAAGTGTTTCATACACTCCACCTGCTTCTTGTTTTCCTCTTCTTGTTGTTGTTTATTGGAGGGTTGAGGGAGGGGTTCTTTCTTCTCTCTCTGTGGTTCAATTAAAAATATTAGAGGCTAATAGCTCAGTTGCAGCAAGCTTGCCTGCCCCATATGAAGCCCCAGGTTCACCCTCAGTAGTATTTTGCCTGATGGATTGCGGACTGGCTTGAAAATTGGGGGTCCTGGGGCTGGAGAGATGGCTCAGTGGTTAAGAGCACCGGCTGCTCTTGCAAAGGATCCGGGTTCGATTCCCACCACCCACATGGTGGCTAAGAACCATCTTTAACTCCAGTTCCAGGGGAATCCGACGCTCTCTTCTGACCTCTGCAGCATTGCATGACACAGATGCACCAACCTACATGCAGACAGTACATTCATACACACAAGAAAAATAAAAAATAAAAAATAAAGAAAATATACTTTAAAAAAATAAAGAAAATTGGGGGTCCTTTTCTCCTATTTCTCACTCTTGGATAGAAAAGTTGATCTTCTGCCTATCCTGCCACTGTATTTTGGAAGTATACATCTTGTCTGGATAGACTCTGCCCCAGGACAAACCACATAAGTACGTGTCTCCTTTTGCTGATTTCAGCAACTTGTGCTGAAGACATTCTGGACCTAGGAGGTGGTGCTGAAGTTGGGGAATTGACTGTTGGAGATGTTAGGTGTCTTGATGTATCTTGCACATAAGAAAATATCGACTTTGGGGTAGGTCTAGGGGGCAGATTGTTATGAGCAGAATTTTGTCTCCCAAATGATATGTTAAAGTCCCAATCCTTGGTACATACAAATATGGCCTTATTTGGAAACAAGATCTTTATGAATGTTGTTATGGAGTTTAAAAATACTAGGAAAGACCCTCAGAGGCAAATCAAATGTTATTTAGCCAAATTTATTGATGCAGCAGCTGCTGAGCATGCAGTTTCATTCCAAACTGATTAAAAGCCAGAGCAGCCTAAATGAGCCAAAGAAGGCCTTTTAAAGGAGAAAACCACAGTAAGGAAAAGCACAGCTGCCTTGCACTTCTGGCCCTTTTAGAAAATGTCAGAGTCCCTTTAAGCAGGATAAGTAAACTACATAAGCCAAAACCAGTAGTTAATGATGTCTATGTTTCAAGGCTGGATGTGCAGCTAGTCAGTAATAAGGAAAGGGGAGAGGGCCTGGGCTACCTGGAATCCGCTGTTCAGCTTTGAGCTAAGAGTGAAGCTTTCTCTTGAAAATGGAGTTTTTCTGATCATTACAATGTAATCAGATTGACATGGTCCATAATGCACATGACTTCTAACCTAGAAGGAGGAAATTTTGTACGTAGGCTGTTACAGTTATGTGGAGCTGGAAACAAACTGATGCTGCCTCATGCCAAGGGATAGCAGGGGCTGCTAGAAGTCACACACGTCAGGGAAGAAACTTCCTTCAGAGACCTGGGAGAGAGCACAGCCTTGCAGACATGTTGACTTGAACTTCTGCTTCTAGAACTGAAGCAGAGTATATGCTGTTGGTTTTTAAAATTTTATTTATTATGGGAGCTTCTCTTGCTACGAACAGGTACGGTGCAGTCCTGCTAAGGGAAGGGGGACACAGTGCCTACCTGCAACTACTGTAGGGAACTGATCCCTCAGCGCAGAGGTCAGTCAGTTATTTCTGTAACCTGACCTGAGAGGTACTTCCAACTCAGGTCCTTAGCCTAGGACAACAGAACATTTCCCGTCTTTGTCGTGCTTTTCCACCTGCCCAAAGACTGCTGGCCTCTGGACAGGAATTTCAGGCTGATGGCTGATGGCCTATCTTCAGCCTATACCCACTCATAATTCATTTCACAGCTGGTGACCTGAAAGATCTCCTTCCAGCTCCACACCAGCTTTCCAGGTTGGTGGTCTGATGGACCACCGTCCAACCCACTGGCCACGACACTTGAAATTCAGGCCTGCTTCAGCCTGTATGCATGCAGAAATAATGCCCGGGAATTCCATGTAATGATGGTAATGGAGAATCTGCTTTATTGCCTGCTATAGCTCTTTTTTTTTTTCACAACTCACTTTTATAAGCAAAATGATGCCAGCTCCCAGAGCAAATCACAGACCCCCAGTTCTGCGCCACTGTATACTGCTGCTCTGCCTAGCATCATGTGCCTGGGCCATGTTGCTTGCTCCTTCTTGGGGTTGGGTCAGAGGAATCTCGTGACTCCTACATGGTTTTCTGAGGGATGCTAGCTGAGAATTAGCCCCTAATTCAACTGGATCTTCCCACAACTTATTATATGTATATGAGTGTTTTGTTGCATGCCTATAAGTGCACAACATGCATACAATATCCATGGAGAGTAGAGGAAGGTGTCAGATCCTTGGAACTGAAGTTATAGATGGTTGTTAGCTGCCATGTGGGTACTGGGAACTGAACCTGGGTCCTCTGCAAAAACAGCCAGTGCTCTCAACCACAGCCATCTCTTCAGCCCCTACATTCTGTTGCTTAAAACCACAAAGTTTGGTTATGGCAGTCCTAGAAAATGAATAGATTTGTTCTAATAGTTTGTTGGATTGGGTAGCAATGGACACCTAATTTATAAAACAAAGGGCATGGTGGCACAGGCCTTTAATCCCAGCACTTGGGAGGCAGAGGATCTCTGTGATCAAGGCCAGCCTGGTCTACATAGTAAGTTTCAGGCCAGCTGGGGATACAGGGAGACCCAGTCTCAAAAAGAAAAGAAAATAGTATCTTCATTAAGAGTACCTGCTGATAGCAGTTTAAAGCTGTTAATCACTAAACAGAATCAACTATTTTTCTTTTTGCAGCGCTGAGTGTGGCAGCCAGCGAAGGGAGTGGGATGAGAAAGAAGTGCTGCATGCAATGTGGCAAGGAGCAGGACGGTGCGCCCGCCCGTGGCAGAGCTACGCAGAGCCCTGGGTTCCATGACAGCACTGGAAAATAACTATAATAAGCAGGCAACTGTGCATGATTTTCCTCTTTAAGAGATTCTATGTTACGTGGAAACAACTGCAGGAGCGCTGTTCTGCTGTGCCAGCGAGGCCCACAAGCAGAGTCCTCTGTCACGAGCTGCTGAACAGAAGGAAGCCTGTGAATGTGGTGTCATCGTCCTCATCTGCGAACAAGCCGTTGAACCTCTCTCCTCCCGTCACCTGCATCCACACCTCATCCCCCAGCTTCAGCTCCAGCACGATGCCTCCGGAGGCCTGGTCCTCCGAGCTCATGTAAGCATCCTTGGTATGCAGGACCTTTACGCCATTTTTGACTAAAGATAGCTGCACATTCCTGGAGAAAACAGTGATGTGATAGGTGAAGTAGTAGATGCCTGCCACGTGGCAGGTGAACTTCCCTGTGGCCACGTTGTAATGGTTCAGTTCGTTGTACAGGATCTTATCGAACTTGATGGGCACGTCCGGAGGCGGGAACTTGCTCAGCACTGTTAGCCCCACGGTGAAAGCACTCTTGGGCAAGACGGGGGTCTCCCCGATTTTCCCTTTCTCTCCTCGATCCCCTTTCCAGCCTCTTACTCCTCTGACTCCTGGCTCGCCCTGGGGGCCCACGGGTCCAGCTTCTCCTCTGGGACCAGTCTTGCCAATGGGGCCCACAGGGCCAGGTAAGCCCTTGGGACCCAAAGGTCCAGCACTACCCATTTGCCCTTCAGGACCGGTGGGACCTACATCGCCCTTATCCCCCTTCTGCCCCTGAGGGCCAGTCTCTCCTGGGAGCCCTTGCTCTCCTGAAGGACCAATGGATCCCTTTGGACCATGCTTCCCTGGGGATCCTCTGGAGCCTGGGTCACCCTTGATACCTTTTGCTTCAACTCTTCCGGCTGCTCCTGAATAGAGAAGAGAATGAAGAGGTGGTTTATAAAGCATGCCCTCATGAACCATGTTGGCGGTTTCTATTATTCAGCACTTGATTGGTACAAAGTAATATGCCAGTTCACAACCTGCTCAGATTAGGAAATTCCATGAACTCCTAAACTGCATGTAGGGAGATGCAGACCACACGTGGGTGCACACACTCAAATAAAATCACTTGTTTTTTGAGACAGGGTTTCATGTAGCCTAGGGTGGCCTCAAACTTGATATGTAGCCAGAAGTAACTGGAAGACCTTGAGCCTCTGACCCTCCTGCCCGCATTTCCTGAATGCTGAGATTACCACTCCGAGTTTACGCAGTGCTGGGAGTCGAACCCAGGGCTTCACACGTGTGCAGCAATCGCTGTACCAACTGAGCAAATCCACAGCCTCCAAAAACACTTTTGTCTCCAGGTCAGCATCAGGATCTCATGAGCAATGACAACTCTGTACCACTGAAGTGTCCCATGTTGACCCAGAAACAAGGCCGCCCTCAGGAGAAACACACCAGAGGAGAGAATGACAAAGCCAGGCCAATCCGGGCTGCTTAGAACGGACCCTCAGCACTAAGAAGCCCTCAAGGATGGGACCCACAGGGCAGTGTTTTGTGGCGTGCATGCCTGTGGCCTACCCAGTCCTAGCCTGCCCTTTCTACCTCGCCTATTCTCAGTCTGAACAAACACCCTGCACTTCTCTACTTCCTCTACCTGGACTGGAGAGCAGTGGTATTCATTCATTCATTCATTCATGTTGAGATGGGGTCTCCCTGTGTATTTCTGGCTGTCCTGAACTTGGTATGTAGACCAGGTTGGCTTTGAACTCACAGAGATCTGCCTGCCTTTGCCTCCTGAGTGCTGAGATCAAAGGTGTGCAGCACCATGCTTGAAAGCAGTGGGATTTAGGAACGTAGAGGGTGTACTTACATGGAAGAATACCACCCCATCTCTAGCCCTGGTGCACATGGACACACCCTACAGGCAGCTACCAAGCCTCTGTCATGTCTGTTCCCACATCTTTAGAGCTGAGACAGCAATGCTACCTAGTTTGTAGGACTCTGTATTCCCATGAAAAACCTTAGAATAGTCCCAGTGTGACATGCACACATTTGATATGCTAGTCACCTCTCTCCCAATCAGCTAGTCCCTGCTCTTTAGGGCTCAATTTATTCTGGGCAAGAATCTGCCACTAGGCTGTACCTGCTTCGCAGGACCCAACCCAGTGCCATTTCTCCCTGCAGGAGGGCAGATGCACTGAGGGAGGGAGACCCTTCCCCTCAGTGCTCACCCAGTCAGAGTCAGCACTCTCAGCTGCTGCCCAGATCTGCCCTCTCACCTGATTTGCACAGACCAGAAGCTAAGAATGGTACTATGTTTAAATGGGAAAAATAGCGTCCTGCAGGCCTGTCATCTCAGCTTCTCAGGAGGCTGAGGAGGAAGATGGCAAGTTCGTAGCTTCAGTGGATTCCAGGCCAGCTTCAGATACCTATCTCAAAATAAGTAAACAAACAAAAGCCTCACAGACCCAAGCCAGAAAGGTACTGAGAATAAGCAGCGGTCCGCTAGAAACAGGACACCTGTATCGCCTCTCCAGGCTCAGAGAACAGCACAGAAGAAGCGAGGAGATGTAAGAGCCAGAGGAAGGCAGAGGATTTATGAATGCAATCCTTGACAGAGGATAGAAAGACATCTGCTTCAGTGGGACAGCCATGTGGGAGGGGTCCAGGCTCCGAGAAACAAATCCTAACCCATGTGTCTGTAAGCAACCCTAATGAGACTCGCTGGGTCACCATGAGACATGAAGTAGACGAAGGATCTAGTTGGGAATAGGAGGGAGGTCAGTGGGTGTGGGAGGGGACGAGAGAGGTTATCATGAATATGATTAGAGTCCATTAGTCAGAAGTATCATGGCATCATAACAAAACCCACTATTATGTGTATACTATGTATATGCTAATAAACATTTTAAAAAAGAAGACTGGTATATAGCATTTGCCTAACATGAATGAGATCCTAGATTTAACCCCCAGTACCAAATTAAAAAAACTATCTCACATTATGTGATAAGTATGTAAAGTTAAGTCTCAAGCTTCGTGCCACCACTTCCCAGAACACAGTGGCACTCATCTGTGTGGCATCTGTGGCTGCCATTTGCTGCACGGGCAGCCAGACCACACTGCCCACCAAGCCGATAGTTTCCTATTTGTCCTTTCCAGGAGGAGGTTGCTGATTCCTGCCTTCACCAGGGGCTCTTGCAACTTGAACAAGTTGCCTCGGTTGGCCGTCCTGCAGCCCCAGGCAGGGCAGTTCTCAGCAGCACTTAGCAGCTGCTGTCAACTCCTCAGCCACCATCTTCAGGGCACTCTGGACAGGTGACTGCATAGCCTCTGCTGACCTGGTTCACCTTTCTCTCCACTCATTCCGTCCTTCCCTGGGCCCCCAGGTCGTCCTGGTTCTCCTGAGTGGGAAGGAAGAAAGCACAGAAGAGGTGAGATTCCAACTCTGAATTCCCAGCCATGGGTCCCTAGGGGTGAGGGATGCGGGAGAGTCTTGGGGTGCCAAACCCACTCCTCTTCCCATGTAAAAAGGCAAGTATGACTGCTCGACCCTGTAACCCAGCATTTGGTAGCAGACAGGTAGAGCCCAAGGAGTTGCTTGCCAGCCAACCTGGCAAGCTTCTGGTTGAGAAAAAGACTCTTGTAAGGCTGAGCAGGACAGAGGGAAATGTCTGACATCCTGCTCTGGCCTCTGAATGCCAGGCACAGGTACACACACCTGCACACGAGACATTCCCATGCATGTAGCACACAGACTATACCACAGGGAGGGAGGGAGGGAGAGACAGAGAAAGAATAACACTGAGGAAGACAGAAAGATTTGAGAAGGGAGAAGTAAATTTGGCATTATATATGAGTGTATATATTATTCTTCATTTATCTAGCAATCATCTATCTTCTTCATGTGTATAAAATATTTAATATGAAACATTACAATCTCATATATTCAAAAATAAAACACAAAGTCATGCGTGATGGGCAGAACATACCCATGATTCAGCACTTGCAGGTATGTGCGTGACCCTGCCTTTAGTCATTCTATAGCATCTCAGCTATTGTAAAGACCATTGAACTATCATGATGCTTATGTCCAAATAACCTTAAGTTTAACTTAATTTTTCCAAAGTGTAACAGTACTGATTCTGGCAACTTGAGTATAGTGTAATATTTGATCAATTATTATTAGTGGTTGTTCAGGCCTTTACCTAACTTAGAAGTTAAACTTTATCATAGGTTATGTATGTAGAAAGTAAAAGAAGGCTCTATGGGGCTCTGTGCTGTCTGTGGTTTCAAGCATCCACTGGGAGCTTTCTAATGCAGGCCCTGTGGATGGGGGGCGGGTTACAGGCATCCACTGCCCTCCGCTCCACTGACCTCAGGCTACCAATGAGCCATCATACCAACAGCACCCCCTGGAAATGCCCCGCGGCTTCAGAAGCCGTGGGGATGCCCTGAGATGAAAACCCTGTGGGGGAGGGTACTGCAGGCCTTGTCCTGCACCCCAGCGGACAGCTAGCACAGCAGGTGGCATAGAGCAGGTCCTGGGGGGAACTTGCGGGGATAAGCACTCTGCACAGGTGGAACAGTACGCAGGTGTGGCATGAGTGGATGACGCAAGAGAGAAGACAGTGGCGAGCTGTGGACAGTACCTGTGTCTCCTTTGTCACCCTTGATGCCGTCTCGTCCATCTCTTCCCGGCAGGCCGTTGTGACCTGGATTCCCAGGAATGCCGGAGAGCCCTTGTCGGCATGTGTCCTGGGGGTGCACACTCCTCGTGCAGGCTCCCACAGCCAGCACAAGCCACCAGACTCTCATGCTCTGACAACAGTATGGACTGAAAGAGGGAGACAAAAAGTGAAAGAAGTCTCGTGACTGAGACAGACAGGGCCTCTCCCCTCTGCATCCGGGCCAGATGGTCAGGAAAGGGAGAACAGAAGCTTGGTGTTTGACCGAGCTGGTTACAACCAGAATGACACACTGTCACGGAGACCATGATGGCATATGCCTCTAATCCCAGAGAGAGAGAGAGAGAGAGAGAGAGAGAGAGAGAGAGAGAGAGAGAGAGAGAGAAAGAAAGAAAGAAAGAAAGAAAATTGTCCTCAGAGCGTAACACAGGAGATTGGGACAACTTTGATGGTCAACCATAAATGTGGAAGCCAAGTTTAAGGTCAGGAGACACTTCTATTTATTGTTTCATTTTGGACAAGCCACTTTTTTTTTAGCCAGTGAGAAATGTTTTCTTAGCCCATAGGGCATCTGATATAAAGGCCACATTTGACCACCATGTACATGAAAAGGCACATTAGAATTAGTAAGGCCACCTATCTACCATCTGAAATGGGGCCAAAAGAAGGTGTGAATAAGCCCTGTGTTCCTAGAAGCACTGTCCACAGAGGCCACAGGATGGACGCACCATGCGGCCACCAGTGGATACACAACACGCAGTATATAAATGCAAAGGCATGTTTTTCAGTTGCAAAAGACAGGAAATCCTGGCCCATACTGCAGCAGGGATGAACGAGGACAACACGCTGTGACTCCAGCCCTGTCTGTGTCAGCCTGCCGGTCGTCTAAGGATGCAAAGTGGTTCAACCCATGAGGAAATAAGATGACAGGCACCCAGAGCTGACGGGGTGTGGGGTCGCTGTTTAATGGGAGCTGAAGGCCTGCAAATGGATGGTGTGGTAGTTGCAGAATGGTGTGTACTTACTACCACTGAATCACACGCTTAAAGTGATTTAAATAGTAAGTTTGATGCTATGAATAGATTTTATCACATTAAAAATTTAAAGGCTGGAGATATAACTTAATGGTAGAAAAACTGCCTAACATACATGAGGCCCCACGTTCCCCTCACCTCAGACCCCAACACACACACACACACACACACACACACACACACCATATATATATATATATATATATACACCATATATATATATATATATATATATATATATATATACACTATAGGGATGATTTTTCTGGGACTGCCTTCATCACAGTATGGACATGACATGGATATAGACATGCTTGTCTTATGAAACAGTTAGAGGGAGCTATGGGAATGACTTTTCTGGGACACCATCTCAGCTTACTTACTGTGTAAAGCAAGCTTTGGGCTTCTCTTGTTACCTAAATATATACAAATATACAGCTTCAATCCCTCATAGCCCTCCCTTCCCCTTGACCCAGAATAGTGTATGTGTGTCTGCTGTGTAGATAGTCAAAGTACTGCAAGCAGGGGATATTGCTTCCAAGGAACAGGTAACAAGAGAAGCCCAAAGCTTGGTTTACAAAGAATCAAACTTACTATTTAAATCATTTTAAGCATGTGATTCAGTGGTATTAAGGAGTCGGGCTTTCTTTATTCAGGCTTTGCCACAATGTGGGGTCAGCCCCGCACACACCAGCATCGGCAGTGTTCCAGTGTGCCACATTTGGCTGTGACTATAGCTCAGCATACATGAGGCCCTGGGTTCAAAGCTCAGTGCTGCAAAACACACTTGATCCTGGTGTGGTGGTGTATTCCTGAACACGTAGCAGGTTGAGGTCATGAGGCGGACCTGTGCACACAGGGTCACAGTTTGGGAAAAGCCCATTTCCACATCCTTTCCTCTAGAGACACTGGGCCTTACTGACAGTTTCGCTTTTTTATTAATTTTTTAAATTTTATTTTTTTATTTATTATTTTTATGTGTATGAGTGTACTGTCTGCATGTAGGTTGGTGCACCTGTGTCATGAACTGCCACAGAGGTCAGAAGAGGGCATCAGATTCCCCTGGAACTGGAGTTAAAGACAGTTTTTAGCCACCATGTGGGTGCTGGGAATCGAACCAGGGTCCTCTGCAAGAGCAGTCTGTGCTCTTAACCGCTGAGCCATCTCTCCAGCCCCTTTTTATTATTATTTTTTTTTATGTGTATGAGTGTACTGTCTGCATGTAGGTTGGTGCACCAATGTCATGAACTGCCTCGGAGGTCAAAGGGTGTTAGATTCCCCTGGAACTGGAGTTAAAGACAGTTCTTAGCCGCCATGTGGGTGCTGGGAATCAAACCCGGGTCCTCTGCAAGAGCAGTTCGTGCTTTTAACTGCTGAGCCATCTCTCCAGCCCCCCTGCCCCCAGTTTTTAAATCTACAGTTTGATCTCAGGTTGGAACCAAGATCTGGGTGAAAGGGGAAGATTTCATAGACAAAGGGATTGGTATCTGCAGGGGTGTGAGTCTTGAGAAGGAGCCAGTGAAACTCCTGACCAAGCTGGGGATCTCCAGCAAGTGTGCTGAGCACCACACCCGCCTCTCCCACAGGATCTGGCCTAGCTTGGTATTTGATAAGATGGTCACAGAGTATAGTGGAAAAGTGTACACTAAATAATTCGTAACAATACAGTGACATAAGAAAAGGAACAGAGGGGCTGGAGAGATGGCCTAGCGGTTAAGAGCACAGACCGCTCTTACAGAGGACCCGGGTTCGATCCCCAGCACCCACATGGCGGCTGAGAACCGTCTGAAACTCCAATTCCAGGAGAACTCCAGTTCCAGGGGAATCCGACGCCCTCTTCTGACCTCCACGGCATTGCACGACACGGGTGCACAGACTTGCATGCAGACAGTACATTCATACACATACAGAAATAAATAAAATTAAAAAAAAAAAAAAGAAAGAAAAGGAACAGAGCCGGGCGTGGTGGCGCACGCTTTTAATCCTAGCACTTGGGAGGCAGAGGCAGGCGGATCTTTGTGAGTTCAAGGCCAGCCTGGTCTACAGAGTGAGTTCCAGGACAGCTGGGACTACTGTCTCGAAAAGACCAAAAAAAAAGGCACAGAATATAACACTGACATGATTATCAAGATCAGGCAAAATATGTAAGAGACATGTAGCATCAAATTTTTAAAAATTTAGCCAAAGGTGGGGAGGCACACCTGTAATCCCAGCACTTGAGGGGCTAAGATGGAAGGTTCGTGAGTTCAAGATCAGCCTGGGCTACAGAGCAAGGCCCTGTCTCAAAAAACCAACCAAACAAAAAAAGATTAAATTAGGGGCTGGAGAGATTGCTCAGTGGTTAAGAGCACTTACTGCTCTAGCAGGGGACCTGAGATTGGTTCCTAAGCACCCATGTGGGTGGCTCACAACTGCCTATAAATTCAACTCCAGGGGATCTACTAGCCCCCTTCTGGTGGGCACCCACACGTGTGTACACACATACAGCAGACACACAGACACATAAATAAAAATAAAACTGAAAATATTTTAAAGATTAACAGTAGACTAAAATATCAGGTGCCTTATGAAGATATTAATGCAAGCAGTATGTGCACATGGCTTCTTTCGAAGCTTCTGGTGGTAGGTGTGCTCCTGCAGGAAGGCTTTTCAGTAGTACTAGTCACAGTTTGTAGTCATTTAAAACCCAGCTCCGCTCTCCCATCTCCACGGTGATGTGGCCATCTGTGGAAGCAGCTGGGTATCATAGAAGACACAGGGCATTTTTGGAAGAGGAAACCCTACAGTATCCCTCTAAATCATAAACTTACTCCATTTCAGGAAGCTGAGTTTTCTCAGGGCCAAATCTATGACTTAGCTTCAGCCCGCACCTCTGAACTCAGGAGCGCCTGGCAGCTCTGGGTTGGTTCTTCTGGAGGCTTTGCCTGCTTTCCTCTTTCGTGTCTCAATTTCTCTGTGAAGAGACACCTGGTGCCTGCCTCGTCTAATTAATTTCTCTAATTCAAAGTCAAGGGTTAGGGTTCCCCCCAAACACTTCAAGATTCTTCTTCCAAAATACTAAAATTTAACAAAAGTCTCTAGAAATCAGATGCAGCATCTTTTTTTCTTTCAGGCTGGGTCTTGTACTAGTGTGGAACTCAGGATCGTCCGGCCTCCGCCTTCTGAGTGCTGCCATGACAGGCAGCCCCACCGTACAAGCTGTGGACGCCCAGCTTGCAGGCCGAGAAACCCCAGCAGTTCTCCACACTGGTTAGCGAGGGACCCACAGAGCTCTAAGTCGTCACTACATATTTTCTTCCATGAGCTATAACGTTATAGTGTGTTTCTTCCTCAACATATACTGAGGTTGTTATATGCTGCATAAATTAACATAGATGTAAATATAAAACATACTTATTACAATTTGTAACCATCTATAATCTTCACTAGAAAGCTTTCTTGAAAGATCTGTTGTTCTTATGATTTATTCTAGGCTTGCAGTGCCTCCTCCAAGCCAAACATTGCAGAATTTCTCAGTGTATCACAGGCGAACTGGCCTAGAACTCATTCTGTAGCCCACAGTGGCCTTGAACTTGCATTAGACCTTCTGATTCAGCCTCTCTAGGGCTGAGATTATGGGTGTGGCCACACCTGTTGGTTTGTTTCCTTGAGAACGAGTCACTCCTGTTTTTACTAGAGCTTCATACAACACCTGACTAGCAGACTCATTTCACATGAACAGGGGCTGCTTTAGGACCCAGATACCTTCAGCTAAATGTAAAGAAACCCATTTGCAGTGCACTTACCCAGGGCTGAGGGCTTGACCCAGGAGCGGTGTAAATTGGGAATCCACACACAGTGATCAGAAGTGTGCTTTCCTGCCACACCACTCCCCAGTGAGCACTGCACAACAGCAGGAAGGGGAGGTGCAAGATGCCTTGAAAACACTTCACAAACCTGCTGCGCTCAGACTGTGGAGAACTTCATTCCTCCATCATTTGTAGTAAACGGTGGAGTGAGGATGGGATCTCCACGAATGGTTCTTTCCTTATTGTGAACAGCTTCCTGGTGGGCCTCGGGTCAATTATGGGGCAACAGAAACAAAAACGACTATGATGACCAGGTGGCCTTCAGAGCCGTTAGGATCACTACCATTTACTTAGAACTTTAAAATGGATGATTAGGGTTACTATGGGCCAACCGGATCCTTCCAACATCTGTGTAATTGCTTTGGACCAAGCATTGTGTGGATGAGGACCCATCCATCCCTTCGCCCACCCTCCACCTTGGGAAGAGCACGCTGCAGCTCTGTCTTCGGTCAGTCACAATCCTTCCTCCTCAGCTTCTGAGAAGTGTCTGTAAATATTCAGGCAGAACTTAAAAAGTTTCAGTCAGACCATGGAAATGGGGGTCTGCAGGTACTGGGAAGCTCCCCTCAGCACAGCCGGCCATGCCTGATTCTTCTCCCCACATTCCTCTTTCCTCATCAGCACGGTGGACACTCGGTGCCAACGTACCCAGTAGGTGGGACTGAGTCTGGCAGCATCCACCACGCTAGGCTAGGCCGGCTTCTTCAGGCCTTGGCTTCCTCTCCCCTTGAGTCCCTCCATGAGTGAGTGCAGCTGGCTGGAGGGATCCCCATGCCCCTCTGCTCCCCTGGTGTCCTTGTCCATGCAGGACGTCCTCTAAACTTGCTCCAAGCCCTAACCTCTCTCCTGAACTCTACAAGGTCTTCACTACTAGGGAACCAAGCAAGGGGTTTCTTGCCCACCGTTCACACAATGCTTCTGCCTCAGTTTCTGGTGTTTCCAGCCTTCTCTGTCGTCCAGGGCTTGGTCGTCAGTGTCCCTCATCTTCCCCAGGGCCTGCTGGGAACGTGTGGCCTGCTTGACAGCCTCCCAGTCTCCTAGCCACTCTTCTCCTGGGCATCCTTTTCCATTACCACCTAAGCAGGCAGTACTGGTGGCAGCTGATCTTGAGGGAAGACTCACCACTAGGACATGGGGCCTCAGCCATGGGTCTCCACCCACCATCCTAGCCATGTCATAACCCAGCTAAACGGACCTGCTTGCTCAGCTACGCACTGCACTGCGGGTTTATCCACAGGATCCTTGGGCTTGTATGAAGTCTTTAGGAGTTGGACACTGATTTGGTTACGTGTTAGAGAAAGGACTCATTTCTGGGAGCTACGATGTGTGTGCCTGGAATCTCTGGTGCTTTCAGGATCATGGTGGAGTTCATCACATCTCTCTATAGTTCTTGGAGCCACACTCCTCAGGAGGGCTGTGGTCTCTCCCTGAATACAGCCGCGGCCAATAAATGCTACCTCTCCCAGCTTTGGTAAATACTGCTGCCCTCCACCCGTCTTCTTTTCTACGTATGACCATTTGGACCACTTTTGGTTCCTGGCGCTGTCATCCTCCTCCACTTGTGGAGCCCATGGGGGACCGAGCAGAGGATGTGGGTGAACAGATGTTGGGAGTAAACAAGCAAGGAGCAGCCTTGGCCACCTGAGGCACCCTTTTCTGATTAGTCACAATAAACAATGGGCTGTTTACTGGGCTTTCCTCAGCCTGTTAATGAGAGAAGGAAATTCTTAGCCACCCCACACCCTGGGCGAGGGAGGCCAAGGCCACGGCTCACATCCCAGTGGAGGCTCCTGCCAGCAGCTCTGGCCACCCAGGGGCACAAAGGCCTGGTCTTCTGTCAGTAGTGGTCAAAGGTGCCAGGCCTGTGTGGTCCTGTAGATCCCCAAGCCCAGGAAGGACGACAAAGCTCACATCCCACCTCCCTCTCCATTGTCCTCAGAGCCCCTTCCTTCCACAGCAGCCCAGTGGTTCCCTCCCAGCTATCAAGGATGAATCATTGGGAAGAAACACCAAGGTCAGGGGAAAAGTTCCCTTAAGAATGGTTTGTTCTTATGTAGAACTCCAATTCCAGAGGATGCAATGCCCTCTAAAAGAATGGTTTGTTCTTTAGACAGTCTTACAGGACTCAGGTTGACCTTGTACAGCCAAGGTGGACCTGCCTCCCCCTCCCAAATGCTGGGATTACAGGCATGTGCCATCGCACCCAGATCTAGGCAGTGCTAGGAATCAAACTCGCTTCCTGGGTGCCAGGGAAGCACTCTACCCACTGAACCACATCCCTAGCTCCACAGCTCTTTTCCTGTAAGTGGCTATCTTACCGTACTACCAGATGCACTACTGGAACCAGTTTGGCAAATTAATTTTAATATACAGATACAAAATGACAAATACAGGTTCACAGCATTTACAAGAAATCATCCAAATAACATTGTAAATTTTTTTTTTTTACAAAAATCCCACTTCATTCAACAAAAATGCACATCCTGCATCCAGACCCTATTTCAGCTGTAACAGCCATATCAGCTCAGAAGCCACATTTGACTCAGACAGCAGCACCCGATGTAGACGAGTGGAAAGATTACGGGAAGTGTGGCCAAGAAGGTAGGCAAGTCATACGCAGTGGGCATTAGTATGTACAAAAAGACCGACTATTAAATACGGGAGCAGCTCAAAGTGCATTCTAAATATCAACAGCAATGCCTGGGAGTGAAGGCAGTGGAGGAGCGTGTGTCTAGCTAAGCACATTTACATTAAAATATGTACACTGATTTTCCACACCTTCAGGATCCACTTTCTTTGTTCAAAGTCTTACAAATTCAACTTTCTCTAGGCCCTGGAAAAGAAATCATCTGTAGGTGAAGTGCATCCTGGGGGATGTGTTGCTAGTGGTCTGACCATGCTGCCTCATGGCCCAAAGTGCACAATGGATAATTCCTGCATCTTCGCTGGCTCTGGCCTCTGAGGGCCACTTCTGCTTCTCCCCTCCTCGCTAACGCCATAATGCAGAAGCTGTGTACCGGCTCCAGGAATCCAGGCCAGCTACGCTGCCTGGGAAACAAGACTGGCCCACCCTGAGGAGCATCAGCAATCCAGGTGCGCAGAGATTCCCACGTACACAAGACGCTGGATCACTGGCTTATGAGAGATTCCCACTGTGAACAAGATTTTGGATGAAGTGTACTTTTGCTCCATAATAGCAGCAATGTGGGATGTGAAATCCATCTTCATGGACTGGCTAGAAACAGGCACAATATCTAGAAATGGCATTTGATAGGAACAGAATCTGTCAGTGGAAAATGGAAATCGGCTCTGATAATGGCAGCTATGGGGCAGGATCTCGTGGAAGCCTAGAAAACTGCCGGCCACAAATGCTGTTTTTCTTTTTTTTTTTTTGGCTTTTTCTAGTTCTTTAAAAATACTGTTTACAGCCAGGCGTGGTGGTGCACACCTTTAGTCCTAGCACTTGGGAGGCAGAGGCAGGCGGATCTCTGTGAGTTCAAGGCCAGCCTGGTCTACATAGTGAGCTCCAGGCCAGCTGGGACTAAAAGGAGACCCTGTCTCAAAAAGACAATATATATATATATAGTTACCATCACTACCTGCTGCAAGGTTATACATTTTAGGCACAAGCTAAACCATGGAGGCTTCTTTTGACCCAAAGCTGTGTCAACAGTTCTAAAAGAGCTGATAAATTCTGGAACTCTAAAGATAGAACAAAGGAAATTAATCAAAATTGTGCACCATCAAATTTCTGACCAATTTAGGGAGAGAAAGGAGGAGAGCTTCCTCATGACGTCACAACATTCAGGTAGGAGGCTTTGTTGTTTTTTTTTTTCCCTCTCATTCAAAGCAGAGCATGTGACATAAGAAAGTTTGGCAAACTGAAAATACTTGAGGCCTTTGCAGAACTCAGGTATTGGTCATAAAACTTAAGCTAGACATAAAGATTCTCAAGAAGTCAAGGCCATTACATCTTTTAAAAATACATTAGTTTTCAAAATCACCTAGAAATTCCAAGCAGGATCCACCCAGGACAGACCTTTGATCAAGGGCTTCTCGCACTGTATAAAACTGCCTGGGGCCAGCCCAGGGCTGCAACTTGACTCAATAAAAACATGTCCTGATGTTCCTGATTGTTAGGAAGTCTGTGGAGGTAGGTGGGAACCAGAAGTCAGGGCTCATCTGGGAAACACATTAGGACTGGTTGCAAAAATGCAAGCATCTCTTCAGTGTCCATCAGTAAAGTCTAGCAACGGAAGCCCTCTGGAGTGACTTTTACTTGAGTTGAATCCTCAATAAAATGTAACATGAGCAAATGATTCATTCTCTTCACTTTCTTAAAGCAGTTTTCTTATATTAACAACAACAAAAGTGTTCAAAATGGCTGTACAAACTCCAGCAGGGAAAAGCATGTTAAGCAAAATATATAGCTATATTTTATTAGTAAAAAATGTCAGTTATATAAACGCAACTGAAGTTGAGGCATCTATTCAAGGGGAGGCACGCGCGCACACACACACATGTGCACACACACACGCACACACACACACTGTACATGTTCTGTGTGTGAACTCACAGCACCTCTTTTGTCTCAAAACACACAGTGTGACAGTCCACAGATGCAGCTTTGCAGCTATGGACCACAGCCTCCCAGCAGTGCTGCCTAGAAATGAACAGGCCAAGGGGGCATGGCTGTGCTGTGGATAATCCCAGGCCCAGGTCTAGTCGGCTCGGTGTGTCGGCATTTGCTTCAGGAATAGCTGGCTATGGGAGACCGAGTGGAGGGACCATACTCGGGGACCAACACCTGCATCTCTGACATCAGACTTGTTTGTTCTCAAGCACGACCCAAGGAGAGACAGAAGAACCTTGCAGGAACAGGGCCTAACACAACCCTGTCCTGCAGAACCCACGGGCTGCACAACAGGACCTCTCCGAACTGGCACAGTGGGTAGATTAAAATGCACAGCCTGTATTCTCTAGGCTGATCTGACAGTCATTGTCATCCAATGAAGGAAGGGACTATTCTTTGCAGGTGTCAGCCTGGGTGGCCTTTGTTAAAAGACAGCTCTCTCTGAGCTGAGGAATTATACAGAATGAATCTCCAGCTGGCACAGCCACACACTATCGTTGTGGGGTCATGCGGACAAGGGTGCCTTCGATTTCCCAGGAAGCAGGACAGCTTTGTCCCTTGTTTTCTCTGTGGAATGTCTGGTGCCTCGTCAGCGAAGCCACTGCAAACGGCCTCTGAAGATGTGCGGGTTCACTTAAGAACACCTGTTCTCCACACTGCACGACACCAAAACTAAACAAACTTTTACACCACCACTGTGTGAAGGGCAGTTTCTTAGGTTGAGATGGATGAGTGAGTCATGCCCTTCACTTGAGGTGCCACCTACATAAGGCACGTAGGTGGCAAGGACCACGGTGAAAGGGTAAACCAGGTGGCACTGCCTTCCTCTGGTCTGGAAAGCAGCACTAGTTCACGGATGCTGTCATCTGCGCACTGCCAGGTGACAGGTGCCTCACGTCTCCCCTGGGCTTGTGAACAAGGAACCTTGTAAAATGAAGCCTGGACTCCCTCTTGGCACCTTCAGGCATCACCATGAACACTGTGGGCAACTCTCTGGAGGAAGAGGGCCTTTTTCAAGTGTGACCAGACCAGGCTAGAGAGAAGATCCCAGCTTCCTATGAGTTCCCACCCATGAGTCCCGTGGAGGTCAAATACACAAGTACTCCTCAGTGCAGTCCTTCCTTAGGGAACGAAAGGCTCTTGGTGCTGTTTGGAACTGGAGCAAGGGTGTGCTGGGGACTTTGCAGGGCCACTGGTCAGCATCCTCCACAGAGTAAGGCTCTGGTTCTCGAATTCCAGACACCTGTGAGTGTGCTTAGCTTCCAGTGTGGGACGGAGTGGTGATTTGTGGTCTCTGTCTTTCCATACGGGTACTGGGTCTTTCAATATGAAGGCGAATCCCTTCTTCTCCCCTCCATTCATTCCCAAAGAAGCATTCAGCTCTGGCCAAGAAGCCAAACTGGATATCTTACTGAAGAAATGAAGTTGGTCTTCATGCCCCATGCTGCCACAGGGCCATACCCTGGGTGGGACTCATTTCCTAAAGGGGGTGAGTTTGTGGAAGGTGTGCCAGAAGAGCGATGGCTTCCTCTTGGGCTCTGCCAAGACAAAGACCTGCTGTTGGGGGACGCTGGTAGGCACGGTGACGTGGCGCTGGTGAAGTGGGGGCAGGCTCTGGTGGGGCGGGGCCACAGGGCAGCTGCTGTAGCCTAACCCAGAAGGGAGAGAACACATACTGGTCACTTGAAAGACACATTGGGACTTGAAGTTCTTAGCTAATTCACAGAAAACAGAAGGATATCTAACAGCTGTCTTAAGAACAGGTATCACCTGTGACACCTGCACAGACCACCTCACAGCATCTACCCAGAACCTTCCAGGGTGGTGAATGACCTCCAGTCACAATGAAGAATCGGAACTGGGCTCCTGGTGGGGGCAAGAAGCAGGAAATACTCTAAGCCAAGCTTGGCACTTCCCCAGGCCGAGCTGCTGCGCCACACTTCTCACTGTACTGAGGGAAATTCTTTGCTTTCTCTGTACTTCAGTTCTCTAATCTCTAAAATGGGAGAGAGACAGTACCAGGGTGTAGTAAGAATGAAGGGGGCCGGAGAGATGGCTCAGCAGTTGGGAGTGCCGACTGCTCGTGCAGAGGACCCTGGGTTCGATTCCCAGTACCCACATGATGGCTAAGAACCGTCTTTAACTCCAGTTCCAGGGGCATCCGACACCCTCTCCTGACCTCCGCAGCATTGCACGACACGAGTGCACCAACCTACATGCAGACAGCACACTCATCACATTAAAAAAAAATAATTAAAAAAAAGAATGAATGAATGGAGTAACACGCTTGGAAGCTGGAAATGCCTGGAGTCCTCATAAATATTTTATTTTAATTACACTTATTTGTGTGCGTGCATGCATACCTATGTGTGTATGTGCACTACAATGTGTGTGGAAGTCAGAGGACAACTTGCAGGAGCCAGCTCTCTGCTTCCACCACGTGGCCCCAGGGATCAAACTCAGATTGTCAGGCATGGCAGCAAGAACCAGACCTACTGAACCATCTCACCGACCCCCTCATAGCTAATTAGTTTAGTTTTTGAGACAACACTTTACACTGTAGCTTAAGTGACCCTTGAACTTGCTGTAACTCACTTGCCTCAGCCTCCCAAGTGCTGGGATTATAGTCTGAGCCACCATGCTCAGCTTCTTAGCCAGAACTCATCACTTTAGTCAGAACTGATTCATTAGAGAAGACATTTTAAAATATTTTCCTTATTATTTTTACTGTATGTATATGAGTGTATTGCCTACATGTATCTAAATGCACCCATGTCATGTAATGCCTGCAAAGGTCAGAAGAGGGCATCAGATCTCCTGGAAATGGAGTTAAGGATGGATGTTAGCTGCCATGTGAGTGCTGGAATTTGAACCTGGGTCCTCTGCAAGAACAGGCAGTTCTCTTAACCACTGAGCCATCTCTCCAGCCCCGAGAAGACATTTTAAAGCAAAGTCAAGTATAAGATCAAGAGGGAACCATAGAAGCCAACAGCCTATGATGAAGGATGGCTCTGCGGCCGTCCATGCTCCAACTCACGAGGTTCCTTTTATCTTAAGGACTGAGAAGGCAAATAACCCAGGGAAGCTGGCCACCACCCCATGCTGGGTCATCTTCTTCAGGAGCCTGGCTGCTTGGTAGTGGCTTTCTATGGACAAGCTAACGAATGCTAACGTTGATATTTGCTAATCTGCCATTGAGAGCAGAGCTACAATAAATTAAATAAATATAATGGATTTTTCTGCCTTGAAATATCTTAAACTTACAGAGGCAAAAAGGTCTACATTTGTACAGAGAAAGCCAGGGGTGAGACAGCTCCATTTAGGTAAGGAGCCCTTCCTGGCCCTGAGCTGCAGACCATGCACACACAGCCTGAGCTTAACTGCTCCTTGTTCTTATGTATTCAGATGAAGACAAATGGGACATGTTTCACAGGCTCGGGCCCTCTCTCTGATCTGAACAAAGGGATAAGAACACATAGCTTTGAAATAAAACCCAATCTATTATGGAACTTGGTAAGGGTGGCACCTGCCTGTGAACTCACTTTAGAGTTCAGAGCTAGCCTGAGCTATGCTATATAGTAAGATCCTGCTTCAAGAAAAACACAAACAAAACAAATTCTAAACTTACCACTGGACTGCAGCTGGTAAGTAGATCCTCGATGCTATCTACACTGGGAGCCCTCACGCCTCAAATGTGTGCAGTAGGAACTGGCCTGTGGCTGGGCATGAAGGCTTCCGTGTCACTGTGTGGCCACTCTAGTGTGCATGTGAATGTGGAAGCACACTAGGAAGAAGCCCAGGGTCTTCTCACCGCCACGTACTGAACACTGAAACTTCCCCAACCCAAACTCGGTGCATCAGCCTACAGCTGGCAAGCACTTGGTATTGGAGCCTTCCTCCTCAAACTCCAGGATGCAAGAATCTCCAGTTGACCCTACTGCTTGGGGTGCAGTGGGTAACAGCACCCTTCCCACAGGGGTGTAAGAAGCGGAGGGGCCGGCAGGACTGGGATGCCTATGGGTGCCTGGTGCCACCTGCGACATCTGTGCACTTTGCATTCAAACTTGAAGGGCTCTCCAGCTCCCGGGCACTTTGGTCTGTTCCTTAAATTTCGCCTGGCTTTTCTGCACCCCATTATCATCCTGACATGATTCCTGGGATGTGAACTCCAGCCTCACCTTTAGACTTCCCGTGTCCTGCCTTCTGAGCATTTAACATGGCAAGTTTCTTTTGATTTTCTGGAATTTCCATACCTGGATTTAGAAAGAGATGCAACATATATTCAGAACCATGAAAACATTTCAGAACAAAGTCACACTGAGGTATTCTCCACAACTTGGAGAAAAGAACTGGAGATGACTGACAGGAAAAGGGGAGACCATCGCTGGAGAACAGAACTGGAGAGGACTGACAGGAAAAGGGGAGGACCATCGCTGGAGAGGACTGACAGGAAAGGGGGAGGACCATCACTGGCCCCGCAATGACTGCTGGGCCCATTTTAAAGAAGGAAATGGGGTGCTGCTGTCATGATGCACAAACTCCTGGTGTCAACTCAAGACACTTCCGAGCTCACGTCCACAGGGGGTCACCCTAATTACAGGCCTAAAGCACTGCACCCTGGACAAGAGCTCACGTCCACGGGGGTCACCCTAATTACAGGCCTAAAGCACTGCACCCTGGACAAGAGCCCAAGGCTGCTGCTCACATGTGCCAACAGCAGAGGCTCAGACTGGGACTCTGCACCCTGGCTGAAGAGTGTGTCCTCAAATTCCCCTTCTGCTAAGTTCTCTAGCAGAAGGACAGGGATGCTGACTGTAGTAGCTAACTACATGAAAATGCAACATACTGGGAAACTGGAGCAGACCAGCTTTGGAGAAACAAAATGGCAGGTGGGCAATGCTGAGCCGGCCTGCTTCTCCCGAGGTGGCTGTGGGAAGTGGAGGTGGAAGGTGAGGGCCATGCTCCGCTGTGGCACTTCCAGGCTCCCCTGGAACCCACCTTCTACCTCAGCTCACTCTGCAACCTGGCCCCATGGAGTCACATGCCTAGTGTCTGTCTCTGGTCCCGAGTCTCCTTTGTTCATGCTCAGACACTGACGTCAGATGCCCTGACCTCACTCCTCCCAGCCCGGGAGACCCACACAGCACAGGGACACACAGTCCGGCCCCCAGTGCTTTTCTGCTAGAGTTGAAAGTGTTTAGTACCCTTGGGGAAATGGAGAGCAAACACCAACGTACAGGTGCTCCTGGTGCCATACCAGACAACACGGAATGATGGGTAAACTTGGGATCTGGTGGCTCTACAAGTTCACATTTGAGTAACTGCCTTATGCAGCTACCTGAAGACTATGGGAAGGACAGAGTGTCCAAGCCTTATTGTAACAGGATCTAGCAGCCAACAGCCAATGCCTGTAGATGCTGGGTAGGATTTCCTGGGGTCTAAAAGACAGCCACCACAGAGTGGAAGGGGCCGCCTTCGAGTGAAGGCACAGAGTGCTCAGAGGTCTGGGGCGGGGGCGAGGTCTGGGGCGGGGGCAGGAGGTGTCTTTGGTGTCTGCCTCTGACAGCAGGGTAGCCTAACGGAGGTCTAAGTCCCTTCAACACTTTCTTCGGCACTAAGCAGGATCGAGGGCAGAGTCTGATGCTGGTGGCTCGGTAGAGGGAACATGAAGACCACTCTTAAAACTCCGGTGGCTTCTGCTCTATGGTAACCATTTAGGACCATGTGATCCTTCATGATCCTCTGAGGTCCTGTTCTCATCCATCTCATCCCTAAGTGCTCCTGTCCTCCAGGTTCACATTCCATTGTCTGTGCTCATGATTTACAATTTGTATGGGAGGCTTTGAGCTTGTGTTTAAAAACCACAGGTGCTGCCACCATCGATGCCAATGGCAGCGTCTGTCTCACAGGATTACACAGTTACCAAGGTCAGCAGAAGCCGTGTTGACAAATCAAAGTACAGGTTCAGCATTCCTTATCTGAAATGTTTGGGAACAGTGTCACGCCTCAGACTTGCGAATATTTTCATATAAGACATAATGAGATAGTTTAGCGACAAGACCAAAGTCTAAACACGTGATTCAGTCATTTCGTTTACACCTTATACACAGTTTGAAAGTAATTCCAAACTGTATTTTTAGGGCACCTGCATTTTGACCGAGACCCCTCACATGAGGTCAGGTATGGAGTTTTCCACTGTGACATCACACTGTGACATCACAGTGGCACTCAGAAAGATTTTGAGTTTTTGATTTCAGACACAACCTGTACAAGTACAAGACTGAGTCTCGGGAAGAAAAGCTTAACTGTGATGTGTGGTAGAACATGGCTCTGTGGATACAAAAGGCAGGCAATATCATGGGGGAGTGTTCTGACCTGACCCAGGCAGTGAGGTGAAGTTGAAGTGCTTCACAAAGGTGCCAGTGAAGGCTTGAAAGTCACTTGGTATCTCTGGGTTGGGATTGGCTCAGTAGCTAGGAGTGTTGTCCTGAGTGAATGAACAAAAGTGAGCCTTTCTGATGGTTGGGTAGGAAGTGTCACCACTATGTGGTCAGGTCCCTTGGGACGTACCAAACTGTTACATGCTACCTGGGCCATGTTGTGGAGTGGGCCCATTCCTTAAGGCTCAAGTCTCTCATCTGTAAAATGGGAATAAGATTAGTGAGCGCAAGCTCAGGGTTTACAGACATGTTCTACAAATGCCCCACAGAGCACGTGCTTACAACAGCCCCATCTCTCACGGGCAGTTAGGGTTAGAGTTTGCAGTCCTCTCTTTTCCCAGCAGTGGGAGTCAACTCTCAGGGAGTGACTGGACACAACAGGCCAGGGATGGAGGAGGTTGGAGGCGGAGGCAGCTGCTGCCGGGGCCCAGGGGACTCACCCATCTGCCTGTCTTCCTGCACCCGCTGCCTCTCATCCACATAGGCCTGCAGCCATCTGGCCTTATCTTCTTGCTTTTTGGCACAGAACAGATGGACCTCGTCCGTGGTCCTCCCGACCAGCTTGAAGGCATTCCTCACACTGAGGTTCCAGTCCTTGTCCCGCCCGTCCTCCACATCCACAAGCTCCACCTCGTCCATGTCCATGCGACCCTTGTAGTACAGCATGTCCCTCCGCAGCAGGTCTTTCTTGCAGGACACCAGCTGGTGATCGAACAGGAAGAAGATCCGCTGCTGACTCTTGCCCTGCTTGGTGATTTTGGTCAGCTCCCCTGAGTGAATCAGCTCAGAGCTTCGGTCCAGAATGTCCAGGCCCTAGGAGGATGACAATACACGCTGGGTTTTCTGATTCCTTCTACTGGCAGGAATGCAGGAGGAAGGGGCTCTGACAAGTCTTTGCTAGCCCTGACACAGACAAGAAGGGCCTCAAAGACCACCCAGACCTCCGTATCCTGGGTTCTCTGTCATTAACCATTACTTTTTTATATAAAGAATTATTAATTTTTATTTTATGTGCATGAGTGTATTGTCTGCACGCATTAGTGCACCGATGTCATACAATGCCCACAGAGGTGAGAAGAGGGCACTGGATTCCTTGGAAATGGAGTATACAGACAGTTGTTAGCCACCACGTGGGTGCTGAGAACCGAACTCTGGTCCTCTGCAAGAGCAGTCAGTGCTCTTAGCCTCGAGCCATCTCTCCAGCGCCATGAAATGCCTTTATTTCTTACTCAGTGGGAAGGCGTCATGGTGCCTCTGTCACCCGAAGCGAGTTCCTGACCCAGCCTTGGGGAAAACCATGCTGCAGTGAGGGAATCCAGCTACCACCTGCTGGGAGAGGACAGAGACCTGTCCCCAAACAAGCAGGAGGCCTTACAAACAGCGCCCAGCACCATCAAGTCTTAGGACTTCTGAGCTGGGCACCTAACAGCCCCCAGGTCTTGGAAACAGGAGGCCAGGCTGCCAGCAGGAAATTAGCAAACTCTGGAAAAATTACCCCCTAAATGTTAGAACTTAAAACTGGAACGAAAACACCCTCTAATAATACCCAGGATGGATAGAAGCCAATGTCATTTTGTGATATCTGGTATGATACTGGCCTTCATTTATAGTTTTATTCTTCTTTAATCCCAGTAATACACAGTATGTTTTGGAGGTAAAAGAACTTGACTCAGAAATATTTCTTCTATTTCCTTGCCTACAGCAGCTTTGTGCCCTAGATTCTTCATTTGCAAAATAAGGGATCCAGACAGTGATCTCTGAGGGGTGGCCCAGGCCCCTGAAAAAGAAGCATTTTTTCCCAGGGTCCTCTGCTGGCATCAGTTTCAGCTGAATTCCTGCCTACTCACCCCTCACTTTCTCAGTCCTCTGAGAGCCGGTTATAACCAGCTGGTAGATGCTGGTGAGCCTTACTTGGTTTAAGAACAATCCAAATATCATCCGCTTGCTCTTAGTCCCAGAGGAGGGAGCCGTGCAGACTCTGCAGCCTGCTGGCCTCCTGAGCCGCAATCCAGCTTTGCCATTTTCTAGCTATTTGTCTGAGAACAAGGAACTTATCCTTTCGGGACCTTTTTATTTCCACCCATTAATGACAGTGCCTTCATCACAGGACCACTGAGAGGATTAAGTGAATGTGTAAATGGAACTAGAGGTAAGCACAGTATGTGTATGATGCATTAACAGCAAGTGTACTGCTGAGCCATTGCTATGCGCCTTACCAAGCAGAGCATGTGATTGAGTCTACATAGTGCTCCCACAGCCTAGGAAGTCATGTTCTCCTCCCCACCTTGAAGTCGATAGGATAATCTGCCAGGACCACCCAGGATTCCAATGTCACTGCGACTCCAGGGTCCCCTTGCTCCTGTGGAGCTGGCCTTCCCACATCACGGGCCAGAGCTAAGCAAATCCACCAACGACTGACTCCCATCACAGGCCAGAGGCTAAGCAATCCACCAATGACAGACTGAATCGTCTTTGGCGTCAGCAGCACCTTTGCCCGCTGAACCATCTCACCTGTCTGGACTACTTCTCTGTGGGCATGGGGTAAAAGTAGCTGACTGCTGAACCTGATAAAATCCCTCAAAATGCACACAACACTACTAGCGCACACACCATTGAAGCCAGATCACATATTGTCAAGTACAAGATGGCAAAGTACGTGGTCACTGGGTCAGACTGCAGGGGGGGCGAACCGAGCTGTGCTGCACCCACTCACCTCCCAGCCCACGATGGACACCTGCCAGCGTGCAATCTTGTCGATGCTCTCCAGCTTGCGCTTGCGCTCGTTGATCAAACAGGCCACATTCTTCATGGCTTCATAGGCGGCCTTTATGTTGCTGTAATCACTGCAAATGGGAAGTTAATTATCATGGGACACACAGTTCACCAATGGGGACTGACGAAGCGTGCCCCCTCCCTTTCATACTGATCCTCCAGACACAGCGGCATTTGAGTGAGTGCCATTGTTTCCCCATGAACAGATCATAGTCTGCTCAGGTTGAGTGAGGGCAGGGGACCCAATTCACAATTCTTTGGAGATAAGAATGTTTCCATTCATTTCCCAGAAATCTGCATGAATGAAAGTAAATGCCAGAGAAAGCAGCTGTTAGTCACAGACTTCTATAGCACAGAGAGGGTGGTCTTTACGGTGGCTGTGAATCTGTCATAACCAGATTTGCATTATAGAGAAGACTAAGTGTCTGTACCAAGCCTCGTCTTTTACCTGCTCAGGAAGGGACGTGAGTAGACACGACAAGTGAAGAGATGCTCTGGGTAGGTGCCTTTAAGGCAGCAAATGCCTCCCCAACAGGCCTTCACTGCTGGATGCTGCATCCAATCCAAACTGAAAGGTCTCCCAGCAGGCCCTGGGCCCACACCTCAGTTAAGTACTGAAAATCCTGAAACCAGAGTTCTTATCTGCATTCAGTCAGGACACAGTGTGTCCAGTGTCTTAAGTGTTCCGTTCAGGTTTTATTTAGCTGGAATACATGAGAGATGTGTAAACGGATCACCCAGCTAACAGACTGGCCCTCCTGTTGGTGATTTAACAGAGACCGTGATGCATTAGAAATTCTCCTATGCAGCCGTGGGAGCAGACGCTGTGTACTTATACATATAAACTAGCAATACATGAAAACTCAGTTCCTGGGAAGTCTCAGCCTTGTCCACAAAGCAGATTCTGTCTTTTTATGGGTCTGATCTCATGGAGACAGAGCAGGACGCACAAGGAGACATGATGCCTGCGGTTGCCCAAGAAATGGGAACAAACCCCAAAGAAAAGGTACAAAGTTCTGGTAAGTTCAAAAAGAGGACCAGAATCTAAGGGTTTTGTTGCTATTGTTTATTTCTTTTTTCTAGAAGATTTGTTCTAGTTTTTTCCTTCTTTTTTTTTTTTTTTTTTTTTTTTGGTATTTTTGAGGCAGGGTCTCCCTTTTAGTCCAGCTCTCCTGGAGCTCACTCTGTAGACCAGGCTGGCCTTGAACTCACAAAG
Organism: Rhizomys pruinosus; assembly: GCA_009823505.1. Lineage (NCBI taxonomy): Eukaryota > Metazoa > Chordata > Mammalia > Rodentia > Spalacidae > Rhizomys > Rhizomys pruinosus. The sequence goes on along the minus strand of VZQC01009601.1, from coordinate 714,048 downwards.
ATCTGCCTATCTCTACCTCCCAAGTGCTGGGATTAAAGGTGCGCGCCTTCACGCCCGGCTTTTCTAGTTTACTTTTAAAAGGAAATAGTCTTTTGGTTCCTTCCTTTTAATGTTTTTGTAAAGCTAGAACTACTAGTACCCACTTGTCACCCCAGGACTCCCAAAGCTGTGGCAAGAAGATCCAGAATATGAGGAAAGCCTGCGCTACTTAATGAGACCTTGCCCCAAAGCGGAAACTACAGTAACAACAGCAACACTTCATGTTCAAGGTGTGGCCAGGCCTATAACCCTAGCACTGAGGAGGATTCTTGCAAATTTGAAGCCAGCCTGATCTACCTAGCAAGTTCCAGGCCAGCCAGGGCCAACTTAACAAGACGCTGCTCAAAAGTGATTAAGAATATTAATGACAAAAAAACCCAGTCAAAACCTACAGATACTCATTGGGAAAAAAAATGCCTTTAGAAAAGTTGGGCTGAGGGGCTGGAGAGATGGATCAGCGGTTAAGAGCACTGACTGCTCTTGCAGAGGACCCAGGTTCGATTCCCAGCACCCACATGGTGACTAAGAACCATCTTTAACTCCAGTTCCAGGGGAATCCAATGCCCTCTTCTGACCTCCGAGGCATTGCATGACATGGGTGCACCAACCTACATGCAGGCAGCACACTCATACACATAAAAATAAATAAATAAATAAAAATTTTAAAAAAAAAAAAGAAAAGTTGGGCTGGCAAGATGGTTTAGTGGATAGAGGCATGGACTGTTGAAACCTGCTGATCTGAGTTTGATCCCTAGAATCTACACAAAGGTGGAAAGAGAGAATCAACTCTGTCCTCTGACCTCCACATGTCTGTTGTGAGTCACATGTTCCATCCCACCCCAATAAAAGTAATGATATATACATACATACACACATACATACATACACACACATATAGACAGACAGACAGACAGACACACACACACACAAGAGAAGGTCCCTTCCTGCAGAGTGTGTGTGTGGTCATAGTTTGCCCACCTTGGAATGCATGAAGCTACTACTCTGTCTTGCTTCACTTCTTAACTCTCTAGTTTGCTCTGCCCGCATCCTCTCTCTTGCTGTCTCTAACATTTCTGACAACTGAGGGCTCTCTTGACTTCCCTATTTTTCTTCACAAAATTCTGGTTTTTCCTTTAGACTCCCCTTTTATCTATTTCAATGAACTCCTGGCTCCCGATTCCTTTGGTCCTAATTAAGCCATCTACGTGCGGTCTGTTCAGTAGCTTGTTATTGCTGTGCACTTTCTCTTCTCGTCCATTGTCAGAGGTCCCTGCGGCCCCTGCTCACCTGTGCTCTTGTGTGGTGTACTTGAGCAGCTCCGCCAGCTGCAGCGGGTATTTGCAGATCTTCTGCACAGGCGTGAGGAGGAAGCCATCCAGGGCGATATCGATCATCTGCTGCAGCAGGCGGCAGGCCTCGAAGAAGTGCCGGTACCTGCCCTGCTTCATGAGGCTGGACAGCTCCGCACAGGCGCTGGGGTGGTTGTTACAATACTCAGAGTAGATGGCAAAGCCCTCTTGCTGGAAGGGAAGGAAAGCAGCCTGTCAGTCACAGTGGTTCTGGGCCGGCTGGAGGACAATCATGGAGAAGGGAGAGCCTAGGCTAGGACCCTGAGGGCAACCCCAACTCTGCAGCGACTTTCACGCCTGGCCAGTAGGAAGGGCAGGCATGGTGCTCTGGGGTGGCAGAGGATGACTGAGCTCTCCGTCAGGGTGGGCTGGGGGAGCAGGGGCCCTACCAACTGTGCCTCTCTCAGCTCTGGCCTGGGGCTGGAGCACTACCCAGGAAAGCAACGCTGAGGCCCGAGTCTTCATCCTGGTCCCCTTCCTTCACTGATAAAATCTGACGGCGAAGCCCGGGAGCTGCCCAGGAACCCTTGCGCTTGGCTTCCAGTGTCACTCCACCTCTAACTGGAAGGCTTCTGACTACTTCCTTTCTTACGGATTTCCTGTTCTGAGTGGCAGCCGCACTGCTGTCCTCCTCATGCCCCTGCCCACCTGAGCTTGGAATTGCTCTCTCCTTTCCTCCTCTCTTCCCACAAGGCTGAGTGGGCACCACTGTCCTACCCTGGGTACCATTCCACAGAATGCAGGTTTCCTGCTAACTGACTCCAGATGCTGGAAACCACTGCTCTTTCTTTGCTGCCCTGTCAGGCTGTCCTCAAAAATACACCTTTTGGCAAGGACTGAGCTCTACAGAGGTGGCAGTGAGAATCTGAGGCCATCCCCTGCCTGGTCTCCCCGGCCTGGTCTCCCCTTTCCTTCACGCACATCCAAAGTCTTGCTCCCCAACAAGATCCTGTTGGTCTAGCTCCCCCACCGGTCTTCTTCCGTGTCCCAAAAGATGCCCAGCGCCCAGCGGCCCATGTCCTGTCCATTTTCCCACAGAAGCACTGTGCTCGGTAACGTAAGGTCTACCCAACCCTTCAGCTCCAGCCTCTAGGAAGCCACTGGGACCAGCACCCAGAAAGAGAGGGGAGCCTCACTGCTAACACTGTAACTACTCTATTGCAAAAGCCTTCTGGCTGGAAATAAAATCTCTGAAATCTTTTATTGACAACTAGTAAGAGTCAATCACTAGCAAGTACCAATACCTCTGTGTCTGTCTCAAGAACGCTCTGGGACTGTGGCCCCATCTACTTATGAACATGTGACTCTGGGCCACTCCCTCTCTGGGCCTCAGTTTCTCCTCTGTAAAATGAGGACATTAAATCACATCTACCTAATGTCAGTACAGGAACCAGTGCAAGAACCACATCTACCTAATGTCAGTACAGGATCCAGTGCAAGAACCACATCTACCTAATGTCAGTACAGGATCCAGTGCAAGAACCACATCTACCTAAGGTCACTACAGGATCTAGTACAAGAACCACATCTACTTAATGTCAGTACAGGAACCAGTGCAAGAACCACATCTACCTAATGTCACTACAGGATCCAGTGCAAGAACCACATCTACCTAATGTCAGTACAGGATCCAGTGTAAGAACCACATCTACCTAAGGTCACTACAGGATCCAGTGCAAGAACCACATCTACCTAATGTCACTACAGGATCCAGTGCAAGAACCACATCTACCTAATGTCACTACAGGATCCAGTGCAAACCCACCCACCCCGACTCCTGTTTATGATGGCGACTTTTCAAGGCTACTGTTTAACCGGATGTGGTGACATACGTGCTGTAGAAAGCAGGATCCCACTTCACTTAAGTGAGGCTCCTCTTTGTTGTACTGTTTCTCAAGGTCTTTCAGGAATTTTCTTTGGAATTTATAAATGTCTTCAATGTTTCCAAAAATAGTAGCGAGCTGTGCAGCCGTGAACATTCCCGTGTGCTTGCGACACTGTCGGACGTAGCCCTGCAGAGCACAGAGGCACAAGGTGATGTTTGTTTACGGAGCAAAAGAATGCCCATGTTTTCCGCTGTTTCTGTTTTTTGTTTTGGTTTTGGTTTTTTTGGCCCAATGCCATGGTCTTGGACTGGATTTTATTATTTTTCCTTTCTTTTCTGAGACACGGTCTCACTATGTAGCCCAGGTTGGTTTCAAACTTGCAATCTTCCTGCCTCGGGCTCCCATATGCTGGGATGACAGGTGTGTGTCACCACACCCTACTTGGGGTAGATTTTAATTAGAGAAAATTACTTTTCTCTCTGTCAGACCCTGATGAGACCATCATAATTTCCCTGGATTTCCAGAGCGAGTTTTAAAATTCACATTGTCATACTCATGTGTGTGTCTGTGTGAGTGTGCGCATGAGCGTGCGTGTGCGTGCACGCACGCATGTGTAGGTCAGAGGACAACCAGAGGTGTTATTCTTCAGACATTGTCTACTTTTTTATGGTGGGGGGATGGAGGCCCTCACTGGTCTCATGAGTAGGCTAGGCTGGCTGCTGGGCTAGACCCTCCTGTCTCTGTCCTCCTGTGCTGGTGGGCTAGACACCCCTGTCTCCATCCTCCCCATGATTCTGGGCTAGACCCCCCTGTCTCTGTCCTCCTGTGATTCTGGGCTAGACCCCCATTGTCTCTGTCCTCCTGTGATTCTGGGCTATACCACCCTGTCTCCGTCCTCCTGTGATTCTGGGCTAGACCCCCCCTTGTCTCCGTCCTCCTATGATTCTGGGCTAGACTCCCCTGTCTCCAACCTCCCCGTGATTCTGGGCTAGAGCCCCCTCCCGTCTCTGTCCTCCCCGTGATTCTGGGCTAGACCCCTCTGTCTCCATCCTCCCCGTGATTCTGGGCTAGACCCCCCTGTCTCCATCCTCCCGTGATTCTAGGCTAGACCCCCCTCCCGTCTCCATCCTCCCCATGATTCTGGGCTAGACCCCTCTGTCTCCATCCTCCCCGTGATTCTGGGCTAGACCCCCTGTCTCCATCCTCCTGTGATTCTGGGCTAGACACCCCCCCCCCCTCCGTCCTCCCTGCGATTCTCGACTCGAAGCTCGGGCGGGCAC
>VZQC01009601.1:672125-708718 GCA_009823505.1 Rhizomys pruinosus | reverse complement strand
GTGATTCTGGGCTAGACCCCCTGTCTCCATCCTCCCCGTGATTCTGGGCTAGACCCCCTGTCTCCATTCTCTCCGTGATTCTGGGCTAGAACCCGTCTCCATCCTCCTGTGATTCTGGGCTAGACCTCCCTGTCTCCATCCCCCTGTGATTCTGGGCTAGACCTCCCTGTCTCCATCCCCCTGTGATTCTGGGCTAGACCCCCTGTCTCCATCCTCCTGTGATTCTGGGCTAGACCCCCTGTCTCCGTCCTCCCCGTGATTCTGGGCTAGACCCCCTGTCTCCATCCTCTCCATGATTCTGGGCTAGACCCCCCTCTCTCCATCCCCCTGTGATTCTGGGCTAGACCCCCCATCTCACTAGGAGTGGGCACTGCAGGCAGCTGTGCACAAAATGGGGCGGTCCTGACCTGAGCTCATTTCCAGCACTGAGTGGTCACAGAGGAACGGAGGTGCCAACAGCAGCATCCACACCCACACAGCTCAGCTGGTCAGACATCATGATGCTCAAACAAGATCCTCCAAAGTGAAGTCCAGCTCGGGACGAAGCGGCCCTCAGCCTCACATCTACTAATGATGGATTCTCTGAAGTCAGGACAAGACTGCTGGACTGGTGGCCCTGTCTGTAATCCTACAAGGTGACACCCTGTCTCCCCTAAATCAAGTAGATCTTGAGATGGTAACATGGAATTCAGCCTTGGTTCTCGCCCACCTGGTAAGGCTACTTTTCCATCTGTGCCGAAATGACCAGCACCTGCCTGGGCATCTGGCAGGGTGCTGGGGTCCTGCTGACACTCACCTCGCAGATGTCCTTGAGGTGCTTGATGTAGACACGCTCCGTGCTCATGATCTCCTGGATGACGTTGGTGCGCATCTGCCGCTGGCTCTCGGGGTGCTTATGGCGGGCCTTGCTGGCGTCCTCCTCCTGCGTCTCCCCGGGAGGGAGGCCGGACCTTCCAGGCAGCTCCTCCTGATTGACTCGAAGCTGCAGGCACAGACAGGCTCAGGTGACGGGAGGGGAGGCAGTGCGGAGGCAAGTTCAAAGATCTCCCTGTGCCCAGCAATGGCCAGAGCAGCCCCTGGGCCTAGCCTTGGCGACCATGGACAGCAGCAATGTTAGGCAAATTGTTTGCTTCCATTAAGATTTTGACTCCGGCCAGCCCAATTTCCTACAGGTCTGGCTTGTGTGTTCTGGGGGTCAGGGTGGGGGATAAACACAAGGACAGGAGAACTGGACCTGGCTGGAACCCCGTGCCCATGGACAGCCTGGAAAGCACAGAGGGCCACACTTACCCTGACAAAGCTTGCGGGAAACCAGGCCTCCTTATCTTCATTCCGACCCCACCACCAGTCCTTGTTAGAAGCTTCTAGAACCTGAATGACATCTCCAGCCTTGAAGCCCAATTCCTGGTCATCCATGGTCACATGGTCCCATAGAGCTTCTGCATAGACCACACTGCCATCACTGATTAGCTGGAAGGGAGACAGGAGGCATGCTTAGCCCTCAGCAAGGCAGGAGGGCATGCTTAGCCCTCAGCAAGGCAGGCAGTTGGAGGTCAGCCACTCGCTAGATGTGTTTCCTTGGGGTGATCTGATACCTTCTAGTCTCTGTCTGGATAGATCTGTGGTATCCAGGTTGACTGGTTATACAAAATCAAATGAGAAAAACAGGACCAGGTGGGTGTATGATCTACTCTTAAAGGAAACCTCAGACCAACTTTAAAAGGATTTATGTGTGCCAGGTATGGTTACACATACCTGCAGTCCCAATCTGTAGGAGGTTGAGGCAGGAGAATCACAAATTTGAGGCTGTCTAAACCCCACAGCAAGACCATCTCAAAGACCCAAAGACGTACAGAACTCTTTTACTCACAATTAGGTTACATACAATAAACCTAAGTGAAAATCATCATAAACCAGGGCTAGAGAGATGGCTCAGCAGTTAAGACCACTGGCTGCTCTTGCAGAGAACCTGGGTTCTGTTCCCAGCACCCACATGGCAGCTAACAACCATCTATAACTCCAGTTCCAGGGGATGTGATGCCCTCTTCTGGCCTCTATGGGCACTGCATGCAACTGGTGCATCAACATACATGCAGGTAAAACATAAAATTAAAACATAATTATAAACCAAGAATGTATTTACCACATCAAGTTAACATATAGGTCTACTGTGAGCCTGTGGAGAACACTCCCATGACCCCCACTAGGAAATCATTTCATATCAAGTGTATTGCATAAAGTTTTGAGTACCATGGGATTTACTGAACACCATATTGAAAGGGAAAGAACAGAATGGCTGGTTTATATTGCTAGTCCAAGAAAAGATCAAAACTCCAAAGCTGAAGTATCATTTCTCCTGAACACAGGCCTCCACACCACATAAATCCAGAACAGCTGGGGACTGCTTACCTGACAGACTTAGTGTCTTGAATCTTTGCTCCACAAACAGTGCACCAACCTAGGTCGTGGTACGCTTAACAGAAGCCCCTCCCGCCTCTACCCAAAGGCACTGCTGACTTTGGTTCTGGTTGGAGTAGGCCCTGAGTCTAACTTCACAGTTTACTGTAACTGGTGAGATGGGTTCATCATCTTGGGACATTTAACAGCTGAAAATGCGAAGAACCGACACGGCCTTGGGTCCCACAGACACGCAGTATGAGCGTCCCTTTATACAGTGCGCCTGGGACTAGGAGGTTTTCAGATCTCAGGCTTTTGGATTTTGGAACTTTTGCATGGACTTTATGAACATCCCATCTGAGGAGGTCTGAGCTCTCAGTGTCCTGTTAGACTTCCGACCCAGGATGCTCAGCCTGCATGACGTTTATATAGTGGTACCTGGGCACTTCAGTCAGGTCTGAGCTCTCAGTGTCCTGTTAGACTTCTGACCCAGGATGCTCAGCCTGCATGACATTTACATAGTGGCACCTGGGCACTTCAGTCAGGTTCTGCTCCACACTCTGGAGGAGTCCTTTACAAAGATTTGTATAAAAAAAGAGCTAATAGTATAGTGTGGTAGGAAAACTCCTGGCTGGGGGTGAGAGGCAGGGCTGATCCCAGCTCTGCTGCTTGCCAGCAAGTTCGTTCTCTCTCTCTCTCTCTCTCTCTCTCTCTCTCTCTCTCTCTCTCTCTCTCTCTCTCTCTCTCTCTTTGCAGTGTTGGGGATTTGTGCATGCTGGCAAGCTCTCTAGCACTGAGCTACATGTGCAGCCCTTTTCTTAGTAGGGTCTATCCTAAGCTGCCAAAGCAGGCCTTGAACTTGCCTTCTTCCTGCCTCAGCTTTGTGAGTAGCTAGGATCACAGGCATGTGGCACCATGCCCAGTGATAAGTTCATGTCTTTATCTCCAGGTGTTTATTATAATATGGACAGGTGTTCTCATTTGTCTCTTAGTTCAGCTGAGAGAATCATGTGAGATAACACAGGGAGGAGCTTCAGCCATCTGCAAAGCTCATTCACAGGCACTTTACTGGACAGTGCAAGAAAACCAGAAATATGCTGAGTAAGAACTAATTAGAGGGCAACATCCAAGGAGGTTTTGGGCCTTGAGTATCAGGCGTGTGTGGGATTCCAGTACCTCGTTTATGGCCAGCTGCTCCCCACCTGGCTGCAGGTACCGAGGGTTGGCCTGGCAGAGCTCTTCATAGCTGAAGTCCTCCTCGCTACCATTGTCATCAACTAAGGCTGAGGACTCCGTACCTCCATCTGAAGAGACTGGAAGAAAAAAAGCAAGAGGAGGCCTGGACCTGTAATCTGAGCATTCAGTGGACAGAAGAAGGGTCATGGCAAGTTTGAAGTTTGCCCGGGCCATATAGTGAGTTCCAGACCAGCCATGGTTACAGAGCAATAAATACACTGCTAAAACCAAAACAACATGTGACCTCTGTTAATACTCCTCAAAGAAAACGAGCATTTTGTCTCACTCAATATAAGAAAATGTTGGAAAAGCAGATAGGGCCAATAGTGCTAAGTTAAGAAAGTAAGCGGGGGATGGTGGTGCATGCCTTTAATCCTAGGAGGCAGAGGCACACAGACCTCTGTGAGTTCCAGGACAGCCTAATCTACAGAGTGAGTTCCAGGACAGCTGGGGCTACAGGGAGACCCTGTCTCAAAAAGACAAAAAAAAAAAAAAAAAAGTGAATTATATATGATTTAGTGGGAAATCTTCTCCACTGTGGATATAAAGAATATAGATAACAGCCAGGTGTGGGTATCATGCCTGTAATCACAAAACTCAGGAGGCTGAAGCAGGAGGATCACTATAACCTCAAAGTCAGCCTAGGTTTCTGAATGAAATATTGTTAAAACAACAAGAAAATAATGTTTTTTTAAAACAAGTTTTATTTTATTTTTTAAATTTTATTTATTTTCATATGTGTATGAATGTACTGTCTGCATGTAGGTCTGTGCACCTGTGTCGTGCAATGCTGGAGAGGTCAGAAGAGGGTGTCGGATTCCCCTGGAACTGGAGTTAAAGACGGTTTTCAGCCACCATGTGGGTGCTGGGGATCAAACCCGGGTCCTCTGCAAGAGCAGTCAGCGCTTTTAACCACTAGGCTATCTCTCCAGCCCCAGAAAATAATGTTTTCAAGCGTTATGTTGATATGCTTGAGGACACGAACATGAACATCTTCACCAGATTCCTCTGCCACCTAAAAGAAGATCGTCATGGGCTCAGAATGAGTCAGTGTTCCTATCTGTTCACAGATCCACAAGGTTGGGGCTCAGCATTAGAACTGGAAACACTGTTCAACTCACATATTCTTCCAATAAAGCCAAATTTATAAGTGGGGCACAGAAAGAAATGAACAAGAGTAATATTAAAGCATAGCAATAATAAATGTGCACTGTAGGAATACAGTGCACAAGACCTTGGTCCAGCTGCAGCACTGTGAAGAACAAGAGATACTCTGTGGGGCATCTCTGCCAAAATGTCAAAGCCACTGAGTCAAGGATGGGGTAGCACCTTGGTTAGACCGCATGGGTAGCCAGACGTTCATTGTGGAGCAATGGGCCCCTCTCCCATGATGAGCACCTGTCATTACTAAGGCCTGTTCATTCAGCCTCCTAGCCATACAGGCTCAGGGAGAGCTCCATCACCACCTTCTCCCGTGGGAGGCCTGCGGGGTGCCGGGAACTTGGAACTAAGCTTATCTGGCCCCAAGGAGCCAGGCCAGCAGCTGGAGGTGCAAAGGGAAGGAAGGAGGCCACTGCTCAAGACTCAAGCCAGAATCCAGTTCACACAAAGGGTTAGGTTGACTTTAAAGAGAAAGGGACATCACTGAGAAGGGCCCAGAAAAAGGCCACAGCAAAGAGGTGACACCTTAGTCACGACACTGAGATAGCGCCTAACCAAGAGAGAAAGGTAGGAGGATTTGGACACACGAACTCCATGACCAAATACCACGTCACCCACAGCTGCATTCTCCAGAGTTTTCATTAACCACGACCATGGTTGACAAATGTCACATAGGAATTTTCAGAAATAAACAGTTCCTATATCTGCCTGTCTGCTTGTTTTTCATAGGTCTTGTGCACCTGTATTCTTGCAGTGTATATTTATTATTATTGCTATACTTTATTATTATTCTTGTTCATTTCTTTCTGTGCCTCACTTACAAATTTGGCTTTATTGGAAGAACATATAAGTTGAACAAAGTATATAGGGTTTGTATATCCAGTATGTATAGCACATATACATCAGATATACAGAGCTTTCTGGTGTCCATGAGGCTGGCGGCGGGGGGCGGGGGGGCTGCTGGACATGGAGAGAGAGATGGAACTGGAAGACTGAGGCAGGGGCCTCCTAGGGCCACAGGAAGCCACGGGTGCTTTTTCTGTGACTAGTCCCAGCTGCTCTGGAACTCCTATTCTCCTGGCTTGGACTCCTGGTGGCTGGATAACAGGAGTGTGTGTTACCTGGCTTCTTTCAGGGTTCTGAGTGTGCAGTTCATTCCTGACACTGCAGAACGACACACGTCAGTCACAGAGCCCTGGCTACATTCCAGCCTGCCACTTCTCCCTCTGTAAGTGCAAGAGTGGAGCCAGGCTGCTTAATCTCCACACTCCATGCACGTCTTTGTTTATGAATTAGGCAACAGTGTGTGAGCCGCCATCTTTGATGCATAGGAAATCTCAGTAAGAGATATTTTGGCAGAAGGTAACAAGGGCGAGGCTGAATGGCTCCAGCAAAAATGAAAGTGATGGTGGGCTGGGGAGACATGGTGAGCTGCAGCTGGGGCAGCCCACCTGGGGAGGTGGGGAGAGCTGGAGTTTATGCATGGTGGAGGACGAGCTCAGGCTGCGGCAAGAGAAGATGAAGTTAAACGAGGTTCTAGAACACCGTGCATGCGCGCCCTTTCCCCTTCTCCTTTGGAGTGGGGATAGATGCAGAGCTGGGGGCGTGAGGTCTTAAAGAAGTCAGGCTTTGGCTCTCTGAGAAACACAATTGAGCCCACACAGCATAGTGATGGCTCCTTTTAAAACTTCTGCTTCCTCTCCTGTGGTCACAGCCCTTGCAGGTGCAGAATTCGAGGTCAGCTATTGCCTTGTCTGTTGCGCTTTCCTGGGGTATGTGCATGGGATCTTGGGGAAATGAATCAGCACGTCTTAGACTGCCCCGAGACAGTGCTGAAGATGGATGTCTTTGTGATTGGGGACAGTGGCCTGCAGTAAGGCCTGGCAAGTACCTGGGTTAACAGCTAAAAGGATTTTAATGATCGCGGGTATGCAGAATACATAGACCGCTGCTGGTCTGGCTGGAGCCTGGAGCTGCAGGAATCTTTGGATGTCAGCCAGGATTGGCCTGGCACTGCCCGGCACCACAAGCATTTCTATTTCTCCCTTATCACATTTCAGCTATGGCTGAGCCAGAAAGAAAAGAAAAAAAGAGAAAAGAGAGGAAAGGAAAGGAAAGGAAAGGAAAGGAAAGGAAAGGAAAGGAAAGGAAAAAGGAAAGGAAAGGAAAAAGGAAAAAGGAAAGGAAAGGAAAAAGGAAAGGAAGACAGACATGTGGGCCTCCCATCTGGAGCACAGCCTCAAAGAACCAGCGAGGACACTAGCCAGGGACAACACTACTATCTGCTCTGCCTGTTACTGGGAAAATCAGTTAAAGAAAAATCCAGGAGCAATCCACAATCTAGAGCATTCTAATAAAAGAGACTCCATTGTAAAGAGTGCTAGAATACACAGGAAACAAAGGAATGGAACCTTCTGGACAGACAGAGAGATGCAGTTTGACAAATGATCTCTGAGTTGCTGCCATATATGCTTATGAGAACAAAAAGTAGGTGGTGTGGTAGCTTCGGCACACGGGTGACTTGCTCAATTCATGCGGGTGCACTGACTCAGTCTCCCCATTAGCTAAATGGGGTGAGCAGAGGTGGGACGGAGAAGCCAGGGTGTTTGATGCAAAGCTGCCCCAGGGCAATTAATGACCAATGTTGGAAGCGCAGGATGTCCAGTCTCCCGAGTCTGTCACTACACAGTACACAAGCACATGTCTCAAAGCACCCCAAAGACAGGTAACATTATGTATCAATCAAAAGTTTTGAGTTGTGGCTAGGTGTGGTGATGCATGCCTTTAATCCCAGCACTCAGGAGGCAGAGGCGGGCAGATCACTGTGAGGTCAAGACCAGCCTGGTCTACACAGCAAGCTCCAGGCCAGCTGGAGCTTCAGGGAAAGCCTGTCTCAAAAACAAACAAAACACAATAAATAAATAAAAAGTGATCAGTTGTAAAGTATCCAGGTAAAGATGCTGCTTCATGATCCCTTTCTGGTCAAATGACCTTGGGCAAAGATACGACCCCTTTCAAGTTCAGTTCTGGCCTCTGTAATGGGAACAAGTTCATAGGTTTTATATACCAAGGGCCATTCTTTTCCCCCTGCGTTTCATATCCTACCAGTAAGCCTGGACTCTGCCTTCCCTTCTTAAGGGGACGAGAACCCAATCACTTCACACTGCCTCTCACTACCCCAGCCCGGGTCACCCTGCACAGGTTCACTCAGCTACCCCTCCCTGCCTCACCTCACCCACTGCTGTTGGACCAAGGCACGTACAGTAGACTCTGTTCCATCACTCCTCATTCAAACCATGTGTCCCTGCTTAAGTCAGCAATGAGCTAAGTCCAGAGATCCGCCCACCACACTCCATGCCACCCTGATTCTGATGGTATCCTGCTGCTCCACACATCAACCTTCCTCAGACAAGGTACCTGCTTTATTCCTGTTAACTAGGTAAGTGTCCAGCATGCCCAGGTACCCAGTAAGTAGCAGATGCATAGAGGAAAGCGTCCCACATTTCCATTGGAATTTTATAGCACAGTAGTGTGAAGGCTTATAGTGGAGCTGAGCAGGGCATTGTGGCTGGTGCCCATAATCTTGGCATTTGAGAATGAGAACCAGGGGACTGCTTTGCTCAAGGCCAGCTTGGTCGACAGAGGAATTCCAGGCCAGTCAGGCCTACACAGACCCTGATTCAAAACAAAACCAAAAAATAAAAATAAATACAAAGATCCATAGTGCTGAGTATTTTTACTGTGCTTTTTCTACGTTTGGATACACAAATACTTCCACTGTGCTGAGTCCCTACAGTGTTCACAGTGTTTAGGGCAGGGACATGCCTGGCGGGTCTGAAGCTAGAGGACAGGTTAGGTGTGTGGTAGGCTGCACTTCCGCCACATCAGTGGGTACACTTGCACAGACAGGGACTCAGCCTGACAGTGCCCCACTCAGTCAGGCGGGGCTGTGCAGCACGCAGAATTAAAATGGGGGTTTGGAAACAGACTTAGGTCTCAGTGACAGTGTTCAGAATAGAACCCACGGCCGTCTGCATGTTAATCAAGCACTCATCACTGAGATACATCCCTAGACATGGTTTTTTGTTGTTTTTTGGTTTGTTTTTGAGTATGAATCCTTGGTCAAGTTTATCGGTTTTCAGACCTGCTAAATGTGAATAGTAATATCCATCTCTCAAGGCTTTTTGCAAATTCTCATCAATAACCACTACTGACTAGTTTTCTGTACAACTCAAATAAAATGTTATTTAAATGTACTGTATGTATACAGGGGCTGGGGAGGTGGCTCAGGGGTTAAGAGCACTGGCTGCTCTTGCAGAGGACCTGGTTCAGTTCTCAGAACCCATATGGCACCTAACAACTTCATAACTCAAGTTTGAGGGGATCTGATGCCCTCCTCTGGCCTCCCTGGGATGTACACACACACACACACACACACACTCATATACATAAAAAAATAAATAAAAAATTTAAAGTAAATGAACAAAAAGTACAAAATGTTCTTCCAATGTATGCTGAGGACGCACAGGCAGTGTGTGTGGGGGGTGTCTAATGACAGGTGGGCTGAAGCCCCAGCACCACTGGCTGCACACAGCAGGCCGTGGCCTGTGTCCTGTCTCCCACTCCAGGGCAGTACTGGCTCCACTGTGCCACCTGCTACCGGTAACAAGACAGAAGCTTTGGATGCACACCAGAGCTTCCATGCTGCTGTAGGAGCAGTGACTACAGGCTCTCCAGCTTCCACGCTGCTGTAGGAGCAGTGACTACAGGCTCTCCAGCTTCCACGCTGCTGTAGGAGCAGTGACTACAGGCTCTCCAGCCCTTCTCCCAGGAGCCTGCCACAGACCGACTCAGCTTGTTTTGTTCCTTCCCCTCCACGACCTTAATAACATTCACGATCTTGGGTTCCCCTAAGGTGTTCTCCTCGTTCCCTGTCCTGTCCTTAGGTGCATTTTCCGGTCCACATCTACAGGAGAGGGATCTTAAGTCTCAGTCTGGCGCCACACCTGTTCTAAGCAGCTTCAATTATTCCACGCACTTCCTGTCTTTCCTACTCGCTTTCCCCTTCTAGACATAGAAGCTTCTAGTTCAGCACGCTCACCCCCACCCCAGTGTAAACACAGAGGAGGCACTACGTGCTTCCCAACAGGTCTGCAGATGCCAGTGGGCAGGGTCAGGTTCCAAGTAGTTACATGATTGTGGGACACAGCACTGGACACCCCGGTCTCCCCGGCTCACATTCCAGCACCCACCTCCGACCATGCGGCCTCTCCTCGTGCCTCCTGTCCCTGTCCCTGCCGTGCTCTGCAGTTCCTTCCACAGAAAACTCAAAACCCGCCTCGTGTTTTCACAAGAAGCTCCACGGTGGTTCTTTCCAGTGGCCGAGACCTCCCTGTCCCCCAATTCCACCCTGCTTCAGGAGCATAACTGTACCAGACACCTGCAGTAAGTGCTGCTCAGCTGAGTTGAAAACCCTGGTGTGTGCCTGATGGGTGCCGACGCCCACACCCACCAATGCGGGCAAACTCTTTCCGCAGCCCAAGCTCAGCGGCTGGGCTCCACCCCTCAAAGTCACTTCCTACAAGCTGCAAAGGGCTTCAGATTCCTCTACCACCAATGGAGTTAGTAAGGGAGACTATTACCTAGAGGAATTCTGTGTAACAAACAGCTATCCTAGACTTGCAAAATGGGCTTCGGAGAAACCAAGAGAAATAAACACATAAATTTAAAAGAATTTTTGTTGTTACTTTGGCCTGTTTTGTGAGTCTCACCGCGCACGCAGTCTGCCTGCCCCTCCTGCCCACCTCTGTCTCTTTGCTGGGACTACATGCACACATCACCACAATCCCCTTTTTAGATAATTTTATTGTGATTTTTAAAACTCCAACTTAACTCTTTTTTCTTTTTTAGTTTTTTAAATTTTTATTTATTTTTGTATGTGTATGAATGTACTGTCTGCATGCAGGTGTGTGCACCCGTGTCGTGCAATGCCGCAGAGGTCAGAAGAGGGTGTCGGATTCCCCTGGAACTGGAGTTCTCCTGGAATTGGAGTTACAAACGGTTCTCAGCTGCCATGTGGGTGCTGGGGATCGAACCCGGGTCCTCTGCAAGAGCGGTCGGCGCTCTTAACCGCCAGGCCATCCCTCCAGCCCCCTCAACTTAACTCTTTTGAAGTACATGGTTCAGCAGTGCTCGGTGTTGTCCACTCGGCTGTCACGGCCCTCTGGAACGCTTTCATCTTGTAAAACCCAAACCCTACACCTATCAAACACCAACTTCCTCTCCTCCCCTGTCCCCTTCCTGCTCCGTCCTGGTCAATGTCCTCTTCCCTGTTCCTGTGCTTCTACTTCACAGTCTGTGCATAGAGAGCCCTGCAGTATCGGTGTTGCTGAAACAAGGATTTTGCTCAACACAGTGCACACTCATGATCCGTCCACACTGCATGGGTCAGAATTCCTGTCTGTGTGGGGGCTGGACAACACACCACGCAGTGTGCCTAGTCCTGTGTGTCTACTTCTGTGTGGGTGGGCATGCTGGGGCGCTTCCGCCTCTTGGCTATTCTGAACAATGCTGCCATCAATATGGCTGCCCTGATGATCTTTGTGAGGCCTGCTTTCAGTTTTTTGGTTCTATACTCAGTCAGGGTAGTGTTAATGTTGGCTCATTCGGGTGTTAAAATTTGGGGGAACTTGCACTCAGCTTTCCATGGTAGCTAGATCGGTTTTCATCCCACCCCCAGCCCCTGATATCTAAGGCATTTCTTATGTGGAAAAGTAAGTATGGAAAAGACAGCTTTGAGAATGATCTTACAGACATGACAGAGGACTGCTCCAAACCAGATCCACTTTGAAATTCCCAGAAATTCCTAGGTCCTACCTACTGGGAGAGGAGATGAATTCTCTCTAAGCACTTGCTAACTAAAGCTTTCACCAGACTAAGGGAAGCCACCCATTTTAAGATTTTTGCAATGTTGGTGTTGAACGTGGGGCCTCCTGCATCCCAGGCAAGCACAACATACATCTTCATCCGAACATGTCTCAGGCCAGAGACAATTCCGAATACCACCAATTCCAAATACACCACACAGGGAGGGCAGTGGCTGAACCACCCTGGTAAGCCGTCACCCCAGAAATGTCGTTCCTGGAACTCCCATGCACGGAACATGGGCCACCTTTTCCTGGGATACAACCCGCCCTGTCCATTGCCCATCCCTATGCTCCGGAAAGTGTCTTCTAACTTGTAAATCTGTCACCTTCTTGGCTGAAGAAACAACTGTCTAACTGAGGCAGGCATCTGAAGAGATGCCTCCAGCCAGACAGGGCCCAGGAGCGGGTGCAGAGAGCTGTGTGCTACTGAGAGGATGGGCCAGTTACTAGATTGACCAGGCCACTGGTGACAGGACCGTTAGGAATATAATTAGAAAAGATAAAGGTTTTAGCCTGGCCTCACTGTTAGGCACACACCTTTAATCCTAGCACTCGGGAGGCAGAGGCAGACAGATCTTTGTGAGTTCAAGGCCAGCCTGGTTTACAGAGCGAGTTCCAGGCCAGCTGAGACTAAAGGGAGACCCTGTCTCAAAAAGACCAAAAAAGAAAAGAAAAAGATAAAGGTTTTTTAAAAAGCTTACAGCAACTCTACACTCCTCAGAAATTAGCAAGCAACCCTCTCTGAACTTACATTTTACATTTAGAATCAGTGGGACTTCATTCTAAGGCAAGTTTTGACAACAAGAAATGATATCACACAGCATCAAAATGGAGCCTTCCTATCTCACTCAGAGGGGCTTTCTCCTCAGGACAAACACATTGGCTTATAGTTGCATATTTAAGTGACTGGATTTAAAAGCACTGGACTGTAAGTCCCAAGAGCTTGGTTTGAGTCCCACTGAGGCCACCTTGGGAAAGCCACGATGTCTGAACCTTTGCTTTCTCAAGTGCAGCTGGAAAAAAACGAACACCCTGCTCTGTTATCTTAAGTGTCAGTGGTGGGGTTAGGGGGCTGGCAGGGCAGGCAGGGGAGGGCTGGGAGGGCTGGCAGGGCAGGGAGGGCGGATGTGGGGCAGCTGCTAAACACAGGTGAGAAGTCCCCAGCACTCCCACTTCACATTCTGGGCTTGGCTAGAGGTGGCAGCTCCCCAGGACCCAGGCAGTCACCGTCACTGACTTGCTAATTAGCACAGTGCCCTTTCCCAGTCAGAGGACTCCGTGGGGATTTCCCCAAGGCTTAATTTGGGGAAATTCCTGTGCTCAGAATAGTCTGTTAAAAACATACATTTCAGAAACCCTCCTGCTGATCTCTTCCTCAGGCTGACATCAGTCCAGCTTCCCGGCTCTGAAGCGGAAATGGCCCAATAGATAGACAGCTGTGGGCTCAGCTGAAACGGTTCCTCCAGCCCCTTCTCCCAGAGAGCCGCCCTCCAGCCCCTGAGATAGCCATGGAGGGAACCCATGGTGCTCATGCAGCTGCCAAGCCACCCGATCCACCCCTCTTTAGGACCCACCCCTCTTCAGGATCCACCCCTCTTCAGGAATCCCCTAACAGCCACCAGCAGGGTCCCAACCACATGAAGAATGCTTAGGAACATGAGATTCCCACCTTGCTCCAGCTCTACTGAGCCAGGGCAGAGCTGGGTGGATGCTGAGAACTGCTTTCAAAGCCCAAAGGCCATGAAGCCTAGCAGAACCGATAACCGCACACCACACTGCACC
This sequence comes from Rhizomys pruinosus, assembly GCA_009823505.1. Taxonomy (NCBI): domain Eukaryota; kingdom Metazoa; phylum Chordata; class Mammalia; order Rodentia; family Spalacidae; genus Rhizomys; species Rhizomys pruinosus. Next base: position 695,216 of record VZQC01009601.1, on the reverse strand, counting down.
AGTGGGCCTGTTCTGTAGTGAGTGTGTGTGTGTGTGTGTGTGTGTGTGTGTGTGTGTGTGTGGGCTGCCCCTAGTGGACCTTCAGGCTGACCCCACACCACACTGCGTCAGTGGGCCTGTTCTGTAGTGTGTGTGTGTGGGGGGGGGCTGCCCCTAGTGGACCTTCAGGCTGACCCCACACCACACTGTACCAGTGGGCCTATTCTGTAGTGTGTGTGTGTGGGGGGGCTGCCCCTAGTGGACCTTCAGGCTGACCCCACACCACACTGCGTCAGTGGGCCTGTTCTGTAGTGTGTGTATGGGGGCTGCCCGTAGTGGACCTTCAGGCTGACCCCACACCACACTGCGTCAGTGGGCCTGTTCTGTAGTGTGTGTGTGGGGGCTGCCCTTAGTGGACCTTCAGGCTGACCCCACACCACACTGCACCAGTGGGCCTGTTCTGTAGTGTGTGTGTGGGGGGCTGCCCCTAGTGGACCTTCAGGCTGACCCCACACCACACTGCACCAGTGGGCCTGTTCTGTAGTGTATGTGTGGGGGGGGGCTGCCCCTAGTGGACCTTCAGGCTGACCCCACACCATATCACGGCTCACAGGGCCTCTGCTCACAGAGGAGAGCACTGCCTTGGCCACCTGCTGCAGTGTCTCTTCTCCAAGTTCCTGGTCTAATGGGACAACACTGCGCTCCTGCTCCACCTGGACCAACCTTCCCTCCCAAGCAGCTCATCAGATTCCAAATCATCCCTTCTGCCTTTTCTGGGTGGTGGGTTCTCTGATTCCCCAGCTCGCTCTTCTTTGTGCTCTGATCCCTTCTGGTAACCACCTCTGACCTATTCTAGAAGCACTCCACGGTGACCTCTTACAAAATACCCCCATACGACCTCCCACATGTGTGAAGTGGTTATAGTATTGCAGTTAGCTGTGCCCATGACTATGGCCCACAACCTTCTGAAGGACAGTAACATGTCTGTGAGCCAGTGCTGCAGCAAAGCAGCAGATGCCTCCCACACTCTAAACAAACAGTTACTGTCATGTGCTCAATACTGACTTCTAATCCATTCTCCAAAAATGGTTATCTTCGATTCTCTGGAGCACACAGACCATCAGTAAGATCCGAACAGGCCCAGAAACTGCCACGGCAACCCTGACTGATAACCCTTCTTAAGAACTAGGGATCTTTTAAGGACAGTTTTCCCCGAATATAGCTTTCACCAGCACATGATTTGTTTGGTGGCCCAGAGAACATGGGAAGCAGTTATAGCACGACTAAGCCTAAGTACTCCACACGGACCTACACTCTGGATCACTGACCGCTCATCTGTAAAGTGACTAGGATGGGCTGGGCTGGGCTGGGCTGGGAGGCCCAAGCAGCTGGTGACCTACGGTGCCCTTCCTGGGCCTGCAGCCATCCTTCCTGCTGGAGCTTGGCCCTCTATGGGCTCAGCCTTGCAGTTCAGGGGGGTGGGTCCCTGCATCCTATGACAAACCCCTGCTTTGCCAATGGCATGCCCTGGTCTGTTTGCTGACTCTCCTCAGCCAGTCGCTCCTCTTCTGTGGGTCTCTGGCTTCGATGGTGGTGCCTACATCCATCCGTGCTGATGCCAGGAGTGTCCCTCCTTAGTCCCCTCTCTACCAAGGTCCAACTGCCACCTTGGTGGTTGGAGGTATCTAGGAGGGAAGCCAGCCAGTCCAATTCAACCACCCTGGGTGCCCTTGGCTGGGTGGACCCAGCATTATCGAGTATCCAGCATTATCGACTATCCAGGATTATCATCGTCATTATCTTATCAAGGACCATCAATGAGCTAGGCTGGTTGGGCATGCCCATAATCCTAGTATTCTTCCAGAGGGTGAGACAGAAGGATCCCAAGTTTAAGACCAGATGGGACTAAGGACCTCATTTTAAAAGAGAAAAAATTGAAAAAGAAAAAAAAAAGGGGGGGTCAGTGCTCCCAAATGGAAGGGCTGGACTAAAGCATGGTGTGCCTGGCTTCAAGGAGACCTGGGACTCACCAGCCTTGACCATGAATCCCTTGGATCCTGTCAGTCCGGCAGGAGCATCTACCAGCTGTCCCTAGGGGCCCCGCAGCCATCCTCTGCTCTCTCAGAGTGCTCTGTGCAGCAAACCGGATGGACTGGCTTATCACCGCAAGGGACCCACAGGGCTTGAAATCACAGGGCTTGCTGTGATTTCACTGGACGTGCTATATAATTGGCCAGTTCTCAGACTGTTCTTGGGAGTTCACAACTGGGAGAAGTCACAGAGCAGGGTAGACTAGGTGGAGCTGGCCCTTCACAGTGGCACTGCAGGAGAGCTGCCGGCTAGCCATGCCGCTCAGCTGGAGAAGCTGAGACCATCCATGCAGCTCGGCTGGTGGGAGAAGCTGAGCACCATCCATGCAGCTCGGCTGGTGGGAGAAGCTGAGCACCATCCACGCAGCTCGGCTGGTGGGAGAAGCTGAGCACCATCCACGCAGCTCGGCTGGTTGGAGAAGCTGAGCACCATCCACGCAGCTCGGCTGGTCGGAGAAGCTGAGCACCATCCACGCAGCTCGGCTGGTCGGAGAAGCTGAGCACCATCCACGCAGCTCGGCTGGTCGGAGAAGCTGAGCACCATCCGTGCAGCTCGGCTGGTCGGAGAAGCTGAGCACCATCCGTGCAGCTCGGCTGGTCGGAGAAGCTGAGCACCATCCGTGCAGCTCGGCTGGTGGGAGAAGCTGAGCACCATCCGTGCAGCTCGGCTGGTGGGAGAAGCTGAGCACCATCCGTGCAGCTCGGCTGGTGGGAGAAGCTGAGCACCATCCGTGCAGCTCGGCTGGTCGGAGAAGCTGAGCACCATCCGTGCAGCTTGGCTGGTCGGAGAAGCTGAGCACCATTCCCGCAGCTCGGCTGGTCGGAGAAGCTGAGCACCATCCCTTCCCCACAGGACACACCTCCATGGAGATGCTGAAGTGTTGCACATTCCATCAACACAGGCGGAGCATGCCTCGGGACACTCGCCGGGCAAGGACAGGACTTAGGAGACCACTGGAGTGGAGAACCACCCCTTCTCCCCTCCCTCTCTCTCTAGCCTGGCCTCATTCTGCTGTGGAACGGCAGCAGGACTGAGACTGTCGCTCAGGGGCCTACAGGCAAGGCGCTGAGGACAGGGCTGTTTCTCAGTGCAGACGTGGAGGAGGGTGACTTCCCTCCATCTCTAAAGCTGGCTAGGGAAATGGAACACACACCAGACTTGTTGGATACTCTGCAGAGACAGAGCTGTTCCAGCATCTCTGCCTTGTCTGGGCTGTCACAGAGAGCATCCAAATGGAGAAGCAAGCCCCAAGTACAACGCAACCCAGCCCGAGGCAGCTCCGAGCTGTCACCTACAACTCCCATTCATCTCGGCGCACGTTACTGGCATCTATTTAAGGCAAGACCAAGACGAGATCTGTTTTTAGAGCATCCCACCGCAGCCAGGGAAAGTTCTTTCTGTGACCTGGGTTCCCCACCCATCTTCATTTCCTTTTAAGAATACACGGATTATAGTTTGTAACTTCCTAGTATAACATTTCTTTAACATCTGGGTAAGGACAAGTCTAGTTGCCCAGATAAAACTATTAGCAAGTCAGTGTGAGACGGAGCACATGGCCAGACTACTTTCAAAACAACAACCATGGCTTTAAAATTTAATTCTCAGCCTTCATCCTCACTCCCTGTAAATTAGCAGGAAGGAGACACACACACACATACATACACACACACACACACACACAAGTATACACGCATATTCATAAAAGAATCAAATATAAACAAAACTTAGTAACAATGCCAGTAGCAAACACCGGGTCCCACCACTCAGAAAGGCAGGTCCATTCTGACTCCTGTGTCATCCCCAGGACCAATTTCTTGATCTGAGACAAGAAGTCCCGTAGGGACTCTTTCCTGGGAAAAGCGAGTTTTCCCTTATTGCTTGTACTCAAAGCTAATTGAAGGGAGAGAGAGGAGAGGGAGAGGGAGAGGGAAGGGGGGAGAATGAGGGAGAAGAGAGGAAAGGGGAGAGGATGAGTACCGTAGGTGTGGAGTCAGCAGCACCGCCCCACAGCAGAATCGGACACACGTACCCACGTGAAGGCTTTCTAGACTCCAAAATCTTGCTATTTCTCCTCTAGCCACCATCCTTCCGTCTGAATCTCAGAGCAGGGTGAGGGTGTGTCCCAGGAAGCGCTCCTCAGCTCATCCTGCAGGCCAGCCGCAGGCTGGCAGCCTTGGTAACTCAAGTGCCGTGTGCACTCCTGCCCAGAGCTGCCCAGAAACTGACAGCCTGCTGCCGTGACTCAGGCTTAGTCGCTCCAGCAACACCACAGCGCACGGACCTTCGGGAGGAAATTCTAAACGAAGGCAAATCCGACTGCCGACAACGGCTGCTTTTAGTGCCGGTGTGGGAGATGCCCTGTTTTCAATTCCAGCCCCCAGAGCTGCTCTGGCCTTTCAGAGAGCTTTTCCAGATAGCTCTGGAAAAAGACAGAAAAGCAGAGAGGTCTCCAAGTATGGAGTTGGGGTTTCACAGCATGGTATGTCAAAAATGTGAGTTGTGATACATTACACTAACTGTTAATTTATGAAATCATAAAGGGACTTTTGTTTAAAAGATGTGTAAAAAACACAAATATACAAAAGACAGTTGTGTAAATAAGTGCATGCATGATCTATTCTATGAAAGTAATGCTTATATCTGTCGCTATGTCAAACACAGGCTTTATTTTGAAGGAGGTTCTTCACACTAACAGTGGGGTTATCTTTCTTTTATCTGTTTCCCAAATAATCAACAATGAGTGAAGGGTCTTTCATATTGTGCACAGCAGTTGACAGTGTGCTTCCTCCATTTCCTCTCAACAGGAAGTCATCGCCTTTTTAACTTCATGAACAATGAGACAACATAGGCAAAGCAGCAGTCACATGACCAGCCCTCAACAAAGAGGGCTGGAAAATGCAGTGGTGAGCTCGTGTTCAAATCTGCAGGAGCACGGCTGATGCTGCCCGTCCTGGGAGCCGCTCCCTCATGTGGGAGCAGGAGCGCCTGGAGCACCCATGATGCTCTCCTGGTATCTGGGGCAGCTGGGCCACCTAACTGGGAAGTGATAAAGATTAGGTGTCCTGGCGGGGTGTGGTGGCACACACCTTTAACCCCAGCACTCTGGAGGCAGAGGCAGGAAGATCTCTGTGAGTTCAAAGCTAGCCTGGTCTACATAATGAGGAAAGAAAAAAAAATTAGGTCTCCAAATCACTACAGGTGGAAACACCTCAGGTGCCTAGTAATACCCGGTTCCCTTGGAAATCACAGGGTTAAGCTAGGTCTGGTGGTGGACGCCTGTGAACCCTGCACTGTAGAACAGCAAGTTCAAAGCCAGCCTAGGTTATACTGAGAGACCTTGCCTCAGAGCAGACTGACCAATGAAACAGCGCCCGAGCCGAGAATGCAGCTCAGTGAGCGAGCACACGCATGCATGTGCACACACACACACACACACACACACGTGCACACATACACATGTGCACACACACACCTGGGCACCTGCTACACACACACACACACACACACACACACACACAATTAGGATGTGGTGGCTTACTCCACCGAGAAGGCTGATACCTTGTTCTACAAAATAAAACCGTCTTAAAAGATAAACTATTTTAAAGCTCACAGCCCTTCTGGCAGAGGGGAGTCTTGCATGTCACCCCCAGTTGACTGTACAGCATGGTGCAGGCTTCAGATATCTGTGCTATTTCCATTTATTTCCAGCCCTGAATCTAGCGAAGAAAAGTTTCCTGGGGGAGCTACTGTTTCAAAAACCCCTAGCAAAAAAAACAAAAAAACCCAAAAAAACAAAAACAACCCTAGCACACCTGTAATCCCGGCACTTAGGAGGGGAGATCAGGAGTTCAGGGCCATCCTCAGCTACATAGTGACTTAGAGGCCAGCCTGGACTAACAGGGACCCTGCCTCAAAACAACAACCAGCCAATGACAAAATCTCACAACAGACACTCCTCTGCTCTGGCCACGTTATAAAAAGAAGCAGAGCCCTCACCAGACGCTGACACGTGGAATCTGGAATCCCCAGCATCCAGAACTACTGGAAATAAAATTTTTGTTTCATTAAAAAAAAAAAAAAAAAAACAAAAGCAAAACAGACACATGAACAACACACAGGCAGACCAAGCACTCTTCTAAGCAGGGCTGTGGAGGAGAGTGCGCCTCTGTGCCTTCAAAGCCACGGCCGCTCCTACCAGCCACGGGGGTTGGAGTACTTCACACCACAGGAAATCTGCTCTCCACGACAGGGAAGGCTTGCACTGTGCAGCTCCCCTTCATAACCAGTATATTCTATACCTCTGTCCAAGACACCCTCAACCTGGGCACTGACTAACTAGAACTCGGAATGATACAGAAACAACTGCACTTTAAAAGATGCTGTCTCTATCAAACTCAAAAGCTTCTGTACATAAAAAAAAGGCAATCAAGGAAGTGAAGAGAAATCCCACAGAGTGGAGGAAACCTTTCATTGCAGATACATTTGACAAAGCAATTGATTTCCAGAATATAGTATCAAAAAGCAAGAAAAAGAAAAACAAATACGCAATCAACAGAATGAGCAAAGAACTGAGCAGAGACTTCACAAGTGAGGAATTAGAGATGTCTGAGAAACACCTCAAGAACTGTTCACCATCACTAAATCATTAAGGAATAGCAAATGAAACCACTTTTAAGATACATCTTACTCCAATAAGACTGGCTAGATCAAGAAAAAAAATGGGGCTGGAAAGATGGCCTAGGGTTAAGAGCGCTGCGACGCTCTTACAGAGGACCGGGTTCGATCCCAGCACCCACATGGCCGGACGTCACTCCATTCGGGAGAACTCCAGTTCCAGGTGGAATCCAAGACCCTTCTGACCTCCGCGGCAATTGCACGACACGGGTTGCACAGACTTGCATGCAGACAGTAATACATTAATAAAATTTATAATTAAAAAAAAAAAAAAAAAAAAAAAAAAAAGAAAACAAATGATACGCAAGTGCTGAGAGGTTGTGGGGAAGGAAACCATCCACTACTGTGGGAATATAAAGGTACAGCACTATGGAAAGCAGTGTGGAGAACCCTGGGAAGACTTGGAATGAACTTGCCACCCCGACCCAGCCATACCATCCTGGGCATGTACCTCAACTTACGCCCACAGAGATACATGCACGGCCATGTTTTTGCAGTCTCTTCCACGAGAGCTGGAACCACCTAAATGCCCCTCAACTGACGAGTGGATAGAGAAAATAGGTACATCTACACAATGAGTTCTAATGCAGCAGTAAAAAAGATGACTATCATGAGCTTGCAGAAATGGCTGACTAGAGGACAGTCATGCTGATGAAGTACACAGTCCCAGAAAAACAACGATGAAATGGTATCCCTCATCTGTGGATGCTAGTGCCAATTACCCAGTTGTAAGTATTCTTGTGTGGGGCCCTGAGCTTTTACAAAGCAGTTGGGCGTAATCATTTTGGACACAACAACAACAACAACAGAAAAGACTGCATCAAAGAACTGACTGAAACAGTGAACTTCTGCTCAAACAGTCAACTTCCCCATGGAAATACTGGAAAGACTAAGAGATGAAAAGCATGTTTGTAGAATGCATAGAGCTCTGGCGGGGTGGGGAATGAGCGGGAACACGGGTCTAATTTGTTAAAAATAATAGTAAATAAAAATAAATAAATAAATAAATATATGCTTCTGCCGGCATGGTGGCGCACGCCTTTATCCTAGCACTTGGGAGGCAGAGGCAGCGGATCTTTGTGAGTTCAGGGCCAGCCTGGTCTACAGAGCAAGTTCAGGCGCTGGGGCTATAAGGAGACCCTGTCTTGAAAAGACCAAAAAAAAAGAGCTGTCTTGGGGGCTGGAGAGGTGGCTCAGTGGTTAGGGCTCCTGGCTGCTCTTGCAGATACCAGGTTTAATTCTAGCACCCAAATAGGAGGCTAACACAACCATCTATAAACTCCAAGTTTCGAGGATCTGATGCCCCTCTTTGGACTAACCAAATGGGAGTACTGCATGACCATGGAGCACTTACCCAGCATGCAGGCCATACATCTCACACATAAAACAAAAATAATAATTTTTAAAAAGATGCTCTCTTGGGTGGAAAGAGACAGTGGGTGAAGGTGTGTGCCACTGGTTTGAGTTCGAGTCCTGGGGCTCACACATTAGAAGAGAACAGGTTCCCACAAGTTATCCTCTGAGCTCCACATGCACAAAGGCTCGCTCTCTCTCTCACCCGAGACTGGCCCTTGGGCAGTCTATGTCCAGTGTTTACATCTCCTGTCTTCCCCCAAGTGTCTAATACTCATTCTCCTCCTTTAAAAGTCACTTTCCCTTTTTGATTTTATTATTGTACCAGGACTTGAACAAACACAAGTTCTAAAATGGAGAGTGCTTTAACTGCTAGAAGATAAATGTCTTGAGTTTGCTGACAAATGTTAAATACTGAGCTGGATATGGTGGTGCACACCTGTGATCCCAGTGCTCAGGGGAAGCTGAGGCAGGAGGACTGAGGGAAGATCAAGGGCAGTCTGCACTACATACACAGTAGGGCCCTGCCTGCGCCTCTTTAAAAAAAAAAAAAAAAAAGATTCTGTATCATGTTTTTCTGAGACAGAGACTGGAAAGTGCTGTTCCTTTTTAAACTCTTGATTATAGATGATGATAAGCTGCGGCTGGAGCTCCTTGATCTCCACTTCTGCAGGCAGCCATGGTCCTGTCTGCAACCCTCCTTTCTGTGGTAGAAGCTTTTCACAATTTCTGGATTCCTCAGATTCAAGGAATCCACACTATCTCACTGCAGGGCTGGGGACGGCATTGCACTGTGCAGTCTTGGGAAAACACGGTTGCTGTTAGGATGTGCCTACAGATAAATAAACAGTTTCAGCCAGTTTACAAGTGAGCACAGCCAATCCCATAAATCCCTTGGAATGCAGTATAGAGCAGGGTGAGAAAGGGAGGCTGGAACAGGCAGGACGCACAGGCTTACAGGTGTGTGCCTCGCCTGGCTCTGATTCTTCATTCAAAGAAAACTTTTGAAAATTTTGAAATTTTGGGAGCTGGAGAGATGGCTCAGCAGTTAAGAGTGTCAACTGCTCTTGCAGCACCTACATGGCAGCTAAGAACTGTCTTTAAGCCAGGTGTGGTGGCGCATGACTTTAATCCTAGCACTCAGGAGGCAGAGGCAGGAGGATCTCTGTGAGTTCAAGGCCAGCCTGGTCTACGGAGTGAGTTCCAGGCCAGCTGGGGCTACTGGGAGACTCTGTCTCAAAAAAAAATGTGAATTTTTTACAATTTGGAGAAAATGCAGAAACATGCTGAATATGGTGGAGTCTGCCTGGGACCCCAGGGCTCGAGAGGATTAGGCAGAAGAGCAACTTCAAGGCCACTCTGGGCGACATGAGTAAGATTGTCTCAAAAATAGCAAGCATGGACCCGGAGAGATGGCTGAGTGGTTAAGAGCACTGATTGCTCTTGCAGAGGACCTGGGTTCAGTTCCCAGCACCCAGCTAACAGCTATCTGTAACTCCAGTTCTGAAAGACATCACACCCTCTTCTGGCCTCTGCAGGCACTGCACACTTATGGTGAATTTAGAAACATGCAAAACAGTCACATACAGGAAATTAAACAGGCTGGGCATGGTGGCACATGCCTTTAATCCTGGCATTCAGGAGGCAGAGGCAGGAGAATCTCTGTGAGTTCATGGCTAGCCTGGTCTACATACCAGAGCTATGGGGAGACATTGTCTCAAAAAGACAGACAGACAGACAGACAGACAAATAACCATTTAAAATAGGAAACAGGCGGCTGACGAGATGCGTCAGCAGGCAGACACTCTCCTGACTACCAAGGTCTGATCCTGGGGACCCACATGGTGGGGAGAACTGACTCTCACAAATTGTCCTCTGATCTTCACATGAATGCCATGGCATGAGTGCACACGCATGCACACACATGTGTGCGCACACCGCACATGCATGCACTAAAAATAAAATGATAAACAAAAACAAAGAAACAAAAGCAGACACACAAAGCTGAATCATCATCATCATCAAACCAAAATGGTTTCTGGGGAGGATCATGGCACGAAGTATTCTGCCAACCGAGCTACACGCATCTCCGGCCCATCCTGGCCTCAAACTCACAATCCTCCTGCCTCAGATTCTGGAGTACTGAGACTATAGACATGTACCATCATGTCCTCTAAAAGCCAAGCTCAAAGGAGTCAACCCCCGCTCAGGTGTCTGTGCACACGTGCACAACCACACGCACACTCCTCAGCACAAGTGTGCCTGCCCGCACGTGCACATCCACATGCACACTCCTCAGCACAAGTGTGCCTGCCCAGACGTGCACATCCACACACACACTACTCAGCGCCAGTGTGCCTGCCTGTACGTGCACAACCAAACTCACACTCCTCAGCATGAGTGTGCCTGTCTGTACGTGCACAACCACATGCACACTCCTCAGCACTGGGATGTGCCTGCCCGCACATGTACAACCACACACACGTTCCTCAGCACTGGTGTGCCTGCCCACATGTGCACATCCACATGCATGCTCCTCATCACGAGTGTGCCTGTGCACACGTGCACCACCACACGTACGCTCCTCAGCATGAGTGTGCCTGTCCACAGGTGTACAACCACACTCACGCTCCTCAGCTGGTGTGCCTGCGCACACATGCACATCCACAGGCACACTCCTCAGCACTGGTGTGCCTGTGCACACGTGCACAACCACACGCACACTCAGTACTGGTTACTGTTTCTCCTCTTCCCCCCAAATGCTGGCTGGAGTGTCAGGTGAAACATTTTTAGAAAATCCCAGGCCAATTACTTAGTGATGTGAGGTCAGGGTCAAGAGAATCAGCGGGAAGATCCGGTCGGGGCTTTTCTACCTAGAACCCAAGTGTATATATTTCAAATTAGCTTAATCTATCTCTGGTAATAATTAACCAGTTCACTTACTGTCTACACTGAACGTTCCAGGCTACTTATTAGATAGGCTAGTTTGTCTAGGTGGGGTGCTGGCCACTGTGGTTGGGTAAGTAACCCCGAGCAGCTCACTGCTCCTCATCCCTGGCCCTGTGAAACCCATGTTCCCTCTCCGATCCCATCAGTCACTCACACTGAGTACCAGGTCAAGACTTTGAGATAAATGACCTGCCCCTGGTCAGTCTCAACAGAGGGCTGGGATCCTCCCTGGGCTTCTGGACCCAAAGGTCTGTTCATGAGAGTCACCCACAGAGAATAACAACAGAGGAGATGCCAGGATCGCTCTTCTTAGACTACTTTACCTTATTCTGTTCATCACACCAAGGAAGAGCAGAAACACAGTCTGCTTTTTAAATGAACCATGAATATGCATATGTGTTACTTCTAAGATAGTAAAATAGTATTTTTTTTTTAATTTTATTTTTGTATGTGTATGAATGTACTGTCTGCATGTAGGTTTGTGCACCCGTGTCGTGCAATGCCGTGGAGGTCAGAAGAGGGCGTCAGATTCCCCTGGAACTGAAGTTCTCCTGGAATTGGAGCTACAGACGGTTCTTAGCCGCCATGTGGGTGCTGGGGATCGAACCCGGGTTCTCTGCAAGAGCAGTCGGTGCTCTTAACCGCTAGGCTATCTCTCCAGCCCCGTAAAATAGTATTTTTGAACACACACACACACACATGCACACACACACACACACACACACACCTAAGACAACAGAGAGGAAGAAAACCTTTCACTGCTTTGATCAAACAAACTAAAACTAATAACCCCAGGAGCTAGCAGGACAGGTAACGGCCCACCTCTGAGCCTGAAGACCTTAGCTGGGTTCCCAGGACCCACATGATGGAAAGAGGAGAGAACCAAGTCCTGCAAGCTGTCCTCTGGCCTCCACATGCACACTGTGGCACACACATGTGCACATACACCTAAAACAAACAGAACCAAGAATATTTCCAAAGAGTTTACATTTGCTTTAAGACTTTTTATCTTTGGTTGCTATTTTTGGTTTTTAGTCTTGCTAAGAAGTCCAGCCTGGCCTTGAATTTGTAATCCTGAGTGCTGAGATTATATGCAACCACTTGCATGCTACAAGAGTTTTCAGGGAGCAGGAGATGGAATGTAGCTGGAGAGGCTTGCCTAGTATGTCCTTGGACCTCTGTTCGATCCCTGGCAACACACACAAATACACATGAATACACAGGACTTTGCAAAAAATATGCTTGTATACCTTCTTCTAGTGCATTTTTAAAATTTAAAGTGTTTAAAATTTTAACTTAAAAATGACATAAGCACCTATGAATACTCTCACTTACTTTGAATGGGAACAAGGTTAATATTTAGAGTATATATGTTATTTCTCATAATTTAAATACGAAATGATCAAATAAAATGAAAACTGGTCAAAGGCTTGAATAGACATTATCTCCCGAATGGCCAATAAGTCTATGGACATTATATAGAAATATAGACCAATAAGACACAGTTTCATGACATTAAAATATTACACCGTAATTCTAAATCAAAGAATGTATTTCTTTTGTGGTGCTGGGGACGGAGCCTACGAACTCGGCATTCTGGGCAAGAGCTCTACTTCAGAGCCACAACCTGCCTTCGAATGAAAGCACAGACTGTAACTTGCACTAGAACTATTTTGTAAGATGAAACAGCACATTCATATTAATGAGTTTTAAGATACTATTATGTAGTTATGAAGTAATTGTTAGTATGGTAGCATCATAAATCATTTAAAATTGATCCTTAGAATTTACAGGATATTTTCAACTATAAAATGAGAAATCATCACACAGATTTAGCAAAAGAGATAAAACACTTCAATCCTAAAACCCAGCCTAGACTGAGCCTGAAGATCTTTATCAAGGTCATCAAGCTCACATGAATTGCACATTCTGGCCACTTTGATGCATTTGACCATCTTTAGAGTTTCCCTAAGATGCCTAGGCTGGTCTGAAATGACTGCACTCAGATGGTCCTGCCTCAGCCTTTCGAGCACTTGGGACCATAGGTAGAAAGCACTGGAGCCTTCAGGAGACACTGTTAGCCACTCCCTCCTGGACCATAGGTAGAAAGCACTGGAGCCTTCAGGAGACACTGTTAGCCACTCCCTCCTTGAAGCCCTGCTTCTGGGGACTGTGCTTTTACTTCACATCTTTGTCGATTTCTTTTCTTTTACTAGTACCCAAGTGTTCCCAGTCCTCAGAGCAACGGCCTCTCCTCCTCCACCTGTTCACTCCACCCCACGTCCTTACCTCCAGCCCCACGTGTCCTTACCTCCACCCCATGCCCTCACCATGGCACCCAGACAACTCTTTCAACCTCCAGGTTGTTCATTTCCCTAATACTACTGTCATTTTCCTACTACAGAGCTACCTGACTAGTACATTAAGCAAGAGATGCATCCCGCTCCACCATCTAGCCGACCATGATTCTGAAACGTAGATGTGATCATCTCACCCCACCTCCAGCCCTTCGGCAGTGCCTGGCTGCCCAGCTCCTCCTTCCTCCTGGCGGCTGGACCTCTGGTTTACACTGTTCTCTCAGCCTGTCCCCTGCACCTCTCTCTGCCAAAGCCTCGGGGCTACGGCCACTCCAGTCCTCCCATCAGCAGCAGATCCAGGCAGCTTGTACTCCCGCCCAGAGCCAACCACGGCCGGCCTGGATTCACATGGTAAGCATTTCAACTGGGAACACGTAAAGACGCCTCTGCTCATACTGGTCATGGTGACACAGGCCCGGGGCTCGTCCTGCGCCCTCTTTCTTGCCCAATCCCCACCGTGATGCATCAGTTACGACCTCCAGTTCTGGCTTCTTTAAAGCTCAGTAGTAAAAACCAGAGACACCAGTAAGGTAGTAAAAGTACAGATTCCTTAATTTTCCCATTTTTTTCTATAGGAATGACTCTTTTTTTTTTTTAATGTGTGGGAGTGTACTGTCTGCATGTAGGTTGGTGCAAACGTGTCCTGCAATGCCATGGAGGTCAGAAGGGGGTGTCAGATTCCCCTGGAACTGGAGTTAAAGACAGTTCTTAGCCACCATATAGGTGCTGGGAATTGAACCTGGGTACTCTGCAAGAGCAGTCGGCGCTCTTAACCGCTGAGCCATCTCTCCAGCCCCAGGAATGACTTTTATAAAATGGACAGAATCTAGACTGACTTTTTTTTTTTTATTTTTTTTTATTTTTGTATGTGTATGAATGTATTGTCTGCATGCAGGTCTGTGCACCCGTGTCGTGCAATGCCGCGGAGGTCAGAAGAGGGTCTCGGATTCCCCTGGAACTGGAGTTCTCCTGGAATTGGAGTTACAGACGGTTCTTAGCCGCCATGAGGGTGCTGGGGATTGAACCCGGGTCCTCTGCAAGAGCGTCAGTGCTCTTAACTGCTAGGCTATCTCTCCAGCCCTAGACTGACTTTTAATGAAGCTTGCAATCAAAAAGATACTGGAAACAAACTCCTGACTATGTGCTCTTATAACCTGGGCATCAGACCTTGATCCCTAAGAACCTTAATTTGTTCTACCCAAAGATAGGGAATGAATTGAGAATTAACCTACCAAAGTGCTGAAAGGCAACATGTGTGTCCTCACTGAGAAGAGTGCTACACTGTGTGCTTGACAAGTTTTATACCTTAGGAGGAAAGAGCAAGTTGTCGATACAACTCGGTGCTGGAGAAGTGGATTTGAATGGAGAATGGATGAGCGTGGCCACAGCAGCTGCAGGAGCAGCTGGGGGACGGGTGTCCTCCGAGTCTGTGCCCACCCTTAAAACTAAAGAGTCAGGCTGTTTGTGTGACTGTAATGTTGATATGGTACCACCTCATTTTTGGAGCTGTCTATTATCAAATATGAAAGATATTCTTAAAGCAATTTGAGTTTTATTAAGTCCCTCCAAAACAGCTTCACCGAGAAGCTGGTTAGTCTCGTATTTGCACACATAATATCTAATACTGTAATCTAATCCACCAGAGCAATACTGAATGTGGTGGACATGTCTGTCATGACTGCTAGCAAGGATTCAAGTGAATCCCCGGAAGTAGTGGGTAGCAAGCTTTGGTGTGCTGTGGGTGTCCCGCCTGCTGTGGAAGCCAGTTCTCACCTGCCAGGCATGGGGCGTACAGCTGGCTGAGACTCGGCCCAGCTCTGTCTACATCGTTCCTTCCCTTGGTCAGGAACACCATTTCCCCCAAGTCCCACCTTCCATGTGGCTACCTCACGGTCTCCTGGCCTCTTCCCAAGCACATCTGGTACCAGCAGCCGAAGGGCGCACACTCCAGCATTTCACGACCTCCTACCTCTGGTACCAGCAGCCGAAGGGCACACACTCCAGCATTTCACGACCTCCTGCCTCTGGTACCAGCAGCCGAAGGGCGCGCATCCCAGCATTTCACGACCTCCTGCCTCTGGTACCAGCAGCCGAAGGGCGCACACTCCAGCATTTCACGACCTCCTACCTCTGGTACCAGCAGCCGAAGGGCGCACACTCCACCATTTCACGACCTCCCTGCCTCTGGCATGAGGCAGAATACTAACCTCAAACAAGAGAATACCTGTCATTTTACAAGCTCTGTGTTTGTGTGTGTGTGTGTGTGTGTGTGTGCGTGTGTGTGTCTGAGTGCTGTCTGCAGGGCAGTAGTACCCACGTGGAGGTCAGGCACCCTGGCTGCGGTCCTCGACTTCCACCTCGCTCTGACGCAGGGTCCCTTGTTTCCCTGGGTGTCTCACTCGGAGCTTCGGGGATCTCCCTGAGAGAGCTGGGAGTGCAGACTCTTGGGCTATAATGCCAGCTTTACATAGGTTCCTAGGATTTGAACCCAAGTCCTCACAGTCACTTGGCAAGCACTCTTTGCCCACTCCACCATCTTCCTTGGTTTTTGTTTTTGCTGTTTTTTTGTTTGTTTTTGAGTCTGAGTCTTACATAGCTTAGGTTGGCCTGGAACTCATTATGTAGCCTAGATGGCTTCAAACTGATGGCAATGCTCCTGCCTCAGCCTCCCAAATGCAGGGATTACACACATGGACCACTGGGCCTGGCAATAATTCATTCATTTAAAAATATTTCTATTTGTTCTTTGGTGAATTCATACATGTTACAGTTACAATGTACCTTGGTCATGTCCACCTCCAGCCCAGTAAGGCCTCAAACTGTGTAGCCAAGGATAACCTTGAAGTCTGGGATCTTCCTGCCACTACTTCCCAATGCAGAGACTACAGGATGGGCTACCATACCCAAATGATTTCTAAGGAAGTTTGTAAGCAGGGCGTAGTGGCATTTGTTTTGTTTTGTTTTTGAGAAGGGGTCTCCTTTTAGTCCCAGCTGGCCTTGAGCTCACAGAGATCTGCCTGCCTCTGCCTCCCAAGTACTGGGAGTGTGCCACAAGGCCCAGAAAGTAGCATGTGATTTTGATCTCAGTACTCAGGAGGCAGAGGCAGGCAGATCTCTGTGAAATTAAAGTCTGTCTGTTCTACACTGAGTTCCAGGCCAAATACCACGGCTGGAGAGATGGCTCAGAGGTTACGAGCACTGACTGCTCTTGCAGAGGAACCAGATTTGATTCCCAGAACCCACATGGCAGCTAACAACTGTCCAGGGGATTCAATGCCCTCTTCTGTCTTCTCCAAGCACTGTACAACACAGGTACACTGACAAGTATGCAACATAACACAACACTCATACACATTAAAAAATACAAAATAAATTAAAAGGGCAAATACCATGTTTTCTCTGACGTGGAATTTGGACTCAAGTGTGTGTGTGTGTGTGTGTGTGTGAGAGAGAGAGAGAGAGACAGAGAGAGACAGACAGACAGACAGACAGACAGACATGGAAGTAGCAGGGCCAAGAAGGTCCAGCGTGGTGGTACATGCCTGTAATCTTAGCAACTTGGAGGCTAAGGCAAAGAGGATGGCAAGTTCTAGACCTGCCTGGGCTATAGGGCAATTTTAAAGCTAGCCTGGAAAGCTTAGGAAAACAAACTAAAAAATGTTTAAAGAGTTGGGAATATAGCTCAGAAATACAGCGCTTATCTAAGAAGCATGTTCAAGGCCTTGAGTTCTCTTCCCGGACACCTGGGTAGCATAGTCATAGTATTTTGCCCATGCTGATCTTGAACTCACTGTGTAGCACGTAGCCCATGCTGGGATTACAGGTATACACCACCACGCCTGGCTGACCCCAGCATTTGTAGATGAACTTTATAGACGCTTGGTAAGTGCCACTGTGATTCATTATCTTCATTCTATTATCTCAAGTACCACACCCATGCCACGCGGTGGATAAGCAGCACTGCTTCCTTCATTCACTCCGTGGTGCTCCTAAGATTGTTCTCCAAACAGCAAGAGAAAATGCCCAGAGCTAGAAAATGAACAGCAGGCATGGAGGCGAACTTCTTAGAAGGGAGAACTCACCTCACTACGAAGGCTTAGATTTTCCATCTATTAGAAAGGAAGAAATGAAGGAGGGAGGGAGGGAGGGGTGGTGCATGCATATAATCCCAGGACCTGAGAGTTGGAGTCAGGGGGAGCAGGACACTTGTTCCTGTAACTCTACCCGTGTCCCCACTGATACTGACAACTCATGATGTCAAATATTCAGCCCTATGAAAATTTCCCATGTGGCTCTCAAGACAATGGTTTTGAAATTTGTTTTGGGCCTCTTAAGACAGGTCTGTATTATCCCAGGGTAGTTTTTGAGTCACATGGTCCTGCCTCAGCCTCCTGAGTGCTGGGATTAGAGTGTAGGTTATAACACCTGGCTCTTCAATTTGTTCATCCTTTATTCTTGAGACAGGGTGTCTGGTAGCCCAGGCTGGCCTCCACTTTCCAAATACCGGCATTGTAGGTGTTAGTCACCACACCTAACCTCAAAGCAATCTATTAACTGATTTGTTGGCATCAGGACCCAACACTGTTCACACGCTGTACTACTAAATGAATCCTGAATTAACCATAGAATGGCTGTAGCCATTTTATGCTGCCTGTATTCAATCTGCAGGGCCATTCCAGAATTTTGGTGATATGTTCAACAAATACCTCTTAGCATCCAGAAAGAGAGACCTAACTCTGGCAAAGTCAGGAGATGGCCCAACATGAACCCTAACACCCCTGCCTCTATCTCTCAAGATACAAAATGAACACAGTAGAAACTTTTATAAACTATAGATTGAATATATCTCTAGGCCAGAGGTGTCTTCATTACCATGGGGACCTGGAATGCCATGCAAGGGGGCACCTGTCATGGGGACAGTGGGCAGTTACTATCCCGGGCAGTAGGCTCAGCTGTTTCAGTACACTCTGACCCACAAAGGCTGTGGTTGTACTGATCTTTGGTCCCTAGGAACCAATTTGATGAGCAGCTCCAATGAGGTGTCAACTTGACTTAGGGAGCAGGAAATCTGTGCATTAGCCAGGGTGGCAGTGGAACACAGGGCCCTCAGTGGGCAGGGGGAGGGGGGGGTCTCTGACTGTGCAGCAGCAGAAGCTAGGTCATTTTGGGTTAGGCATCCTATTGCCACGAGTCATCTTTCTGTCAAAAGGCCGTCTATCCGTTCCCTGGTCCTTGTGCTACCAGGATGGGGAAACCCTTTATGGAAGGGTTCTCCACACAGGGTTAGCTCACGGACATGTGTGTTAGCTCACGGACACGTGTTTGGAAGTTAATAGTTTGGATGAATAGCTGAGAGGAATGCGGAGGGCACAGAGACTGTGCCGTGCTTGGGGCCGGGAGCGTAACGGGACGTATCTGAAGATACAGAAAGCTAGAAAAGATACTGCAGTAACCATGTGACACGGTGCCTGTGATGCAGGCGTGGGCCCGTCTTCTCTGTTCATTTTGATGGGGGGGCTCAGCGGACTCCTGAAAAACAAAACAGAACACAATGCCCACAAGCCACGGTGGCAAAAAGAGTGCCCAGTTTCAGTCAGTCCACAGGGCCTGCCCCTTAGCGCTGACCATACAGTTCTCTGTAGGAACCACACAGCTACTTGTGGAAAGTTGATTACAATGAACCTTTTCATAACCAGGGGAACAATGACTTGTCCCCTCTGGAAAAGCTTCTCATGCTGGACACTCATTTCCTCCACTGCCTCGGTGCCTTCACCCTCAGTGAAGGCATCTGGACAGCCAGGGAGTCTTGCCGATACTGCCCAGTGACCGGCTCACACCTACCCATCTGAATGGATGCAACTGTCAAGGCAGCTTGGAGAGCAGCCCTGATGCTGCCATGCTACCCTGCAGGGCACATGCTGCAAACCTGTGACTCATCGCCAAGGGATGTTAACCCACAGCCGGAAACCGCCAGTAAACAGAGCAGAAGCTTCTCTGGTTACTCCATGGCACACTTGCAAAACGCTCTCCTCCCACCCAGCAACGGGTCTGTCGAAACTGAATTTCATCCCCAAGTGGAGAGAGAAGCCCTTCCGCTGGAGTTCACAGCCTTGGCCCAACCGAGTCAGAGCTTGGGCTAGTCATTTCGGCCCCCACTTGCCTCAGGGAAATGAGCACCCACAGGAAGTGTGGGTGGCCTCTGTGGTCACCACCACCATGGATACATAGAAGGACTCTTCCATGGCCTTCCCCTAAACTATACTTCCTTTTCTCCTCTCTCGCTCTTTTGTTTTTTTTTTTGAGACAGGATTTTGCTTAGCATTACCTGGAACTCACTGTGTAGTCCAGGCTAACCTTGAACATCTACTCTTGCCTCAGCCTCTAGATGGCAACGAGTTCCTGTTACACTAGGATACCCCTCCTTAGAACTTGAGGTGCCTGCTGTTTAGCCGCTGCCTCTGACCACAGCATCCTCTTCTGCTGTTTCCTGAACTCAGCCACTCTGGCCTCCTAGCTGAACCTCACTACCATCAAGCCCTGCCTGTCTTTGACTCCCCAGGGTCCTCTCCTGGGCCTCACCACCTCTTCCTCACCTCCTGCCTCTGCTTGATGCCTCTTGTCCACCACACTACTCACCTTCATTTCCTCCACAACCATCACTGGTGCCTTAGGGAATCATTACCAACCCGGGGATCTATTTGAATGCTGGACTCTGTAGTCTTCCATATCCGAGGACAAGGTCCTTCGGATATCTAACTCCTCTGTGGATCCTCAAATCCCTTACATAAAATAGCACAGCTCTGACATACAACCTATACACACAGCCACCCATATATGTTAGTCAGTCTCTGAATGACTTACAATACCTAGCACAGTGCAAATGCCATATAAACAGCTGTTCAGTTAGTTAGTAAACAATGACAGGACAAGGCTGGAGCTGGAGCACACAGCAGGCGTGACATCCCGGGCTCCATCCTAAGGCAAAAGTGCCGGGACATGTTCAGTGACAACACAATTCAATCTGTGTCAGCTGACTCTGAGGATCTGAAGCCCTGAGATGCAGAGGTTATCTGTACAGCATTTGAAATGTGCCACTCTTGGCTCGAGGCTAAATAAAAGCAGATGTCTATACCTGGCTCAGAGGTGAAGCTCCAATCTCTCTCTACGTTAACTGACCTCTGACCAACAGGGAGGAGGAAAGGAGACCACAACAACTCTCTAAGGAGGCCCACCCTGTCTGGGACATACTTCTACCAGATGAGGGGTTCTGGAAGAGGCAGGCAGCAAGCAGGGAACAGGGAGTGCAGAGTCAAAACACACCATCTATGGCAACCAGAGGAAAGAGAAAGAAGTTCCTTTTGTGACATCACAGATGCATGTGCACTGGTTCACACATCCACTGCCTCCTTCCTTCCCTACCTCCCACATCGTACTGTCATGCGTGGGTGAGAAACGCCAGAAAGGCTCCCCAGCAGAACTGGAAGAGGCAGAGTTACCCCGGAGCAGAGAGCCCAGGCCTAGTGATGTCAGCTGCGCGAGGAGCCTGCCGGTTATGTCCAGGGAAGGAAGGGGTTTCCATGGTATCTGCAGTAGGTATGGCACGATGGCACGATGCTCTCTAGACGAGAGCATCCCCCACCTGCCGTCTCCTGGAGAGCCCCCCAGGCCTGTTAAATACTTCTGGACTAGTTCAATATCCTCCCACGGGGATTCTGGCTGCCGAGGGCTCTGTCGAAGTCACTGCTCTCACCTGACCAAGCTACGTGCTCAGTACAGAACAGAGGACAGAGTAGTGACTGAGCCAGGGGACCCACCCAGAGCCTGTTCCTACCACCATCCAGACTGCTCTGGGGGAAAGGCCAACCCTCTACATCATTTACTCTGATAGCAGGGAACCCAAACATCTGCACAAATAGAGGCCAGGTGGCCTGGGCTCCCAGTCCTACCCCATGTGGGTAACAGGCCACCCGAGCTCACACAGGTACAGCCTCCATCCCCAGAGCCTGACTCCTGGGAGAGTGACAGGCTAGCTTTCCTGCCCCCTGGTGGCACTGGTACTTCCTGTGTCTCCTGTCTCTGGGAATGATCTTGATGCCACGCCCAGCCCACGTGGTCTTGCTGAGAGCACTGACACCTTCCAGTACACTCGCCTTTTTTTTATTTTTAAGACATGATGTAGCCCAGGCTGGCCTCAAACTCCCTAAGTGGCTGAGGGTGACCTTAACCTTCTGATGCTCCTGCTGACCAAGTGCTGAGATTATAGGCATGGGCCTCTGCAATGGTTTTATATGGTGCTGTGAATGTGAGGTGAGCCCTGCGCCGAGTCATCTGCGTGTCTACCCTGAACCCACACCCTCATTTTCCTAAGAGAGCCAGTTAGGGTTTTTGTTGTTTATTTTGCTGTTTTTCAACAAAAGAATCCTAAGATGTTTTTTAATAAACAAAGTATTAGAAAAATCATGAGACAGGGTGCTTGGCCATCTGTGGGGGCTGAGGGGAGACGTCCCTTCGTTTCCCGTCCTTATTGGACTCTGAGCACAGGCAGGTGTGCTGAGGATCAGCACAATCTAGACCATTCTGGTTGACTTGGACCTTCCAAATGATGACGACATCCTCATCCCAAGCTCCCGACCATGAACTACGTGGAGATATAGTCTTTGTGGACAAGTTTAGACGTGCATGCCCCATTCCAGGGAGACTGGTGTCCTTCTGGAAAGGGGAAATGTGGACAGAGGCTTCTAGCAGGGAATGCTCCCAAGCGAGAGGGGGGTGGGACATACAGGCCGGCCAAAGCTTGGAGAGGCCTGGCTCAGGGCTCAAAAACCTCAAACCACCCAGACACGCTGGGATCTCAGATCTCTAGCCTGGATGCCAGTTCATAATGGTCTGCAGGGACTACAGTATTGAGACACCACAAAGGAGGCAGAGGCCTCAAACCCAGAGTTACCCAGGAGGCTGCCCGCTACCTCCCTCATCCAGAGACAGTATGGACTCACCAGGGTGCCCCAGGTTCGCTGGCACCAGCTAAGCAAAAGGTTCCAGGGCATGGAGGAGACCCCAGACTCACCATTGGATGCTCTCATCTGCCGCCGGCGCCCCACACGGTCCAGCCCGATGGGGGTGCTCTGGGAAAAGGTGAAGGGCCGGAGGCGAGCGGACACAGCCTTGTATGGTGGAACCTGGTGTGCAGGCACAGGAGGCCTGGCTGCTGGCTGTGAAAAGAAGCGAAAGGCTGTGAGAAGGTGCCAGGAAGTCTCAGCTCTTATGAGCCACAAGATGCTTCTGTGTTCTCACCCCGAAGCCACTCACAGATGTGCAATGGCTTCTTCAACCTGCCAAGAGCTGCAGGCTGCGCCAGGCTGGGCGGCAACGCGCTGCTCTGAAGTTTCAACAGTCAGCATCATGCTGGCGCGGTCACATCTCATCCCTCTTGTAGGCACATCAGTGGGGAACAGGAAGAGAAAGAAAAGTCTGAGAGGAGGTTTAAAGAGCAGAGGGTTCCCACAGCCGACAGGAAGGGACCTGACCAAGAGCAGGTCCTGAGAAGGGAAGGACTGGGCCGCAGGAGACAGGCACAGCTCAGGTCCTGAGAAGGGAAGGACTGGGCCGCAGGAGACAGGCACAGCTCAGGTCCTGAGAAGGGAAGGACTAGGCCGCAGGAGACAGGCACAGCTCAGGTCCTGAGAAG
>VZQC01009601.1:617895-669780 GCA_009823505.1 Rhizomys pruinosus | reverse complement strand
TTTTTTTTTTTTTTTTTTTTTTTTTTTTTAAGATAGGGTCTTGCTCTGTAACCCAGATTGACCTTGAACTCACAAGGACTAGAATTACAGATGTGCATCACTGGCACTGGGCCACAACACTGTTTTGATGTTCAGAAATGAAGTATGCTCTAGGTGCCGTAGATTGCCCCTAGACTACATCTTAGATTAAAATATATTATGATTTGCTTTAGTTTAAAATTATTCCCTAACAAGTGGTCCATCTTAAGAGAAAAAGATCTTGTTGATCTTGTGGTATTTCTCAACTTAGTTTTTTGTTGTTGCTGTTGCTATATTTTGAGGCGGGGTCTCAGTGTAGCTGAGGACGACCTTGAACTGCTAATCCTCTCACTTCTACCTTCCAAGGACTTGGATTAAGGTGTCTGCCATCACATCTGGCTTTTAATTTTATTTAGAATTCAACTCAGTTGAACAAAGCCGGAGTATTTTTGGGCTTGCTATAAGTAAGACATTGTGCTAGGCTTGGCAAGAGAAGAGTTAACATACAATCCAAGCCTAATATAGAATTTCTCTTTTCAGAGAATTTTACAGGTAACTTAAGAAAGCACCTAGCAGGTTTTTAAAATGAAACTGAGTGTATAAATTACCTACAGACTGCTCTGAGAATATATAAGCAAGGCTGTGGTGTTCATTAAACCCAGTCAATCAGCAAAGAAGTGTGACTTTCTCCAGGACAGGTCTTTTCTTAAATGTTCTGTAACCTCGAAATTCTCACTGCGCACTTGAGAAATACTGGCCAAATACTATGCGGGACCAACGGGATTTATGGTCAAACCACCAGTAAAGCCACCACTCAAGATCAGAATAAAGGACGCTGGGTGTTGCTCAGTGATCGAGCACTCCAGGAAAGGAGGGTGAGGGTGTGGTGGACAAACAGGGCTGGGGAAGAAGAGATGCAATATTTTAGGGGCTAGGAAATTGGTCCCCTACCCCCAGCATGGTCTTTTGTTTTGTCTTATCTGGGGGGGGGAAACACACTGCCTATTAGGCAAATGCCCCATCACTAAGCTACCCCCACCCCTCTATAGCATCTGAATTCTGTTCCCATCCTTACAGTCTAACAAAGGATCACTTTTTCAACAGCCACTTCCTCAGGAAGCTCACTCACTACATGCACCTGGCTACCATTTCCATATCCAGCCCCCCCCCCCAGGTCTTAGGTTCACACAAGTGCCAGTCTGGGCTGTGCTCAGGAAAGGAGATTAGTAGAAGCGATGAGAAGGCCTTGGTTAGTTTGAATCCTGGCATGTTTCAGAAGTCAGAAGGAAAGGCTGAGGCGGCGGCGTCCTCCAGGAGGGAAAGCAGTGTCCAGTTAGTGTGCAGGGAGGACAGAGGCAGGGAACCAGGGTCTCTGATGGCCATGGTTGGAGACACCAGCTCTTACTTGGACCAAGAGGTTCTCCTCATCCTCGTCCTCTGCCTGGGTGTGGCCATAGAAGCTGACCCCTCCAATCACTGATATAGGTCGCCTTCTCCGGCCTCCCCTGGGGCAGCCCGGGAGGTTGCCTGGGTCCTGGGTGGTGGTGGCCACACGCGCTGACTGCACCCCGTCCACGTAGTCCTCATCTGGAGGGTCCGAAGCAATGGAGTCTTCAGGAATGGACAGGCTTCTGCTGGCCAGCTGGCCATAGTCGGATAGTGGTCGTGGCCGGGTGCGCCTCCCTGAGCCCCATCTCCTACTGGAGACGCGGGGCACCTCAGTCTGCTCCTCTTCCTGGGCTGAACCTGGCT
Source organism: Rhizomys pruinosus (assembly GCA_009823505.1). Classification (NCBI taxonomy): domain Eukaryota; kingdom Metazoa; phylum Chordata; class Mammalia; order Rodentia; family Spalacidae; genus Rhizomys; species Rhizomys pruinosus. The sequence continues at coordinate 668,010 of VZQC01009601.1, read as the reverse complement.
GCCCATCATCCTCATTCACCACCTTTGCAAATGAACAAGCTACATGAGCTCCAATGTCCAGGCTGTGTCGATAAGGAAGAGGCACCTGCTGCTCCCCCGCCCTCTGAGGCCACAGAGTCTCAACCTAAAAAAAGTGCTACCTGTGCCACAGAGAGTGAGGGCACAACTAATATGTAGATTAAAATACCCGGATTTTCTTCCAGGCTGAATTAAATCTATAATTTAAGTGATATTTGGGGGAGTAAGCTATCATAAGAGACATTAAGAATGCCAGCAGATGTGTTAATAAAATGAATATATAACAAAGCAGGTGTTTCCCAAACATGCTTAACAGCAGAAGGGGAGCCACAGGCAGCCAAGTGGCAGAAAGGGAGTGTATGAGAGATGAGCATGTGACAGGACGCAGGTCTGCCCTAAGTCTCTTCTTTCAATAGTGGATGCTACCGAACACTAGAAGGTGCAGCAAGAAGTAGCCCAGGGCTGTGGGCGCACCCAACACTGGAGGCTCCTGTCTCTGGGCAGTGGTCTGTTGGAGGAGATGAATCTCCATCAGGGTTCAGAGAACTGTCCGCTGCCAACAGGCTGTGTGGGTTTTGACAAGTCAGGGCCAACCTTGAATCTCAGACTGGACAAATCTCAAAATTCTGATTTTATGTCCCTCAGCTGAGCATAGCGGTGCTCACACCAAGCCGGGTGCTCACCCCGACTTCTACAGCAAGCCGGGTGCTCACCCCGACTTCTACACCAAGCCGGGTGCTCACCCCTACTTCTATGCCAAGCCAGGTGCTCACCCCGACTTCTACGCCAAGCCGGGTACTCACCCCGACTTCTACACCAAGCCATACCAAGCCGGGTGCTCACCCCGACTTCTACAGCAAGCCAGGTGCTCACCCCTACTTCTACAGCAAGCCAGGTGCTCACCCCTACTTCTACGCCAAGCCAGATGCTCACCCCGACTTCTACGCCAAGCCGGGTGCTCACCCCGACTTCTACGCCAAGCCGGGTGCTCACCCCGACTTCTACGCCAAGCCGGGTGCTCACCCCGACTTCTACGCCAAGCCGGGTGCTCACCCCGACTTCTACGCCAAGCCGGGTGCTCACCCCGACTTCTACGCCAAGCCGGGTGCTCACCCCGACTTCTACGCCAAGCCGGGTGCTCACCCCGACTTCTACGCCAAGCCGGGTGCTCACCCCGACTTCTACGCCAAGCCGGGTGCTCACCCCGACTTCTACGCCAAGCCGGGTGCTCACCCCGACTTCTACGCCAAGCCGGGTGCTCACCCCGACTTCTACGCCAAGCCGGGTGCTCACCCCGACTTCTACGCCAAGCCGGGTGCTCACCCCGACTTCTACGCCAAGCCGGGTGCTCACCCCGACTTCTACGCCAAGCCGGGTGCTCACCCCGACTTCTACGCCAAGCCGGGTGCTCACCCCTACTTCTACGCCAAGCCGGGTGCTCACCCCTACTTCTACGCCAAGCCGGGTGCTCACCCCTACTTCTACAGCAAGCCGGGTGCTCACCCCTACTTCCACACCAAGCCTGGTGCTCACCCCGACTTCCACACCAAGCCGGGTGCTCACCCCGACTTCCACACCAAGCCGGGTGCTCACCCCGACTTCTACACCAAGCCGGGTGCTCACCCCTACTTCTACGCCAAGCCAGGTGCTCACCCCTACTTCTACACCAAGCCGGGTGCTCACCCCGACTTCTACACCAAGCCGGGTGCTCACCCCTACTTCCACACCAAGCCAGGTGCTCACCCCGACTTCTACACCAAGCCGGGTGCTCACCCCTACTTCTACGCCAAGCCAGGTGCTCAACCCTACTTCTACACCAAGCCGGGTGCTCACCCCGACTTCTACACCAAGCCGGGTGCTCACCCCTACTTCTACACCAAGCCAGGTGCTCACCCCTACTTCTACACCAAGCCGGGTGCTCACCCCTACTTCTAATTCCTTAAATAATTTTCATCTTTTTAGGGGGCAAGAGGAGATGGGTTTTACTAGGGCCCTATGGTTAGCCATGAACTCTGTCTAGAGCCTTCTGCCTCAGTTTCCCCAGGGCTGGGATTACACCCTGCCTAGTCTCACATACTTTTTCAAAAGCAATGCAATGGATCAGGAGAACATGAGCAGTCTGGAACCGGGCAGACTCCATACCAGTCCCCATCGGGCTGCGGCTGCCCTAGTAACCTCAGGTGAGCGGTTTGGAACCGGGCAGACTCCATTCCAGTCCCCATCGGGCTGCGGCTGCCCTAGTAACCTCAGGTGAGCGGTCTGGAACCGGGCAGACTCCATACCAGTCCCCATCGGGCTGCGGCTGCCCTAGTAACCTCAGGTGAGCGGTTTGGAACCGGGCAGACTCCATCCCAGTCCCCATCGGGCTGCGGCTGCCCTAGTAACCTCAGGCAAGTGACTGAGGCTCTCAGATTTAGTTCTGCAGCTGTTTCCAGGGAAAGACGGGTCTGTGCAAGGTTAAAATGCAGTCCTGGCTAGAGAGGCCTTATCAGCTGGAGTCAACTGTCACTGTTACAATGACTGCCACAGAACAGCCATCCCCTGGCTGCCCTGCCTGGAGACAGGCATCAGTGGATCTGGGAGAGGCCTCAGTCTGGCTAGCCACAGAAAGAGCTAATCTGGAGACCTGCTGGAGCAGCGAGCAGCAGGCCCGGCAGCAAGCTGGAGTCAGTGCTGGCTGCCTGCCTTCCATTCTCCAGTCTAGTTCCTTCTCCTCTCCTCTGCGTGCGTGCGTGCGTGTGTGTGTGTGTGTGTGTGTGTGTGTGTGTGTGTGTGACAGGGTTTCCTTATTTAGCCCAGGCTAGCCTGGAAAATGCAATCTTCCTGCCTTAGGCTTTCAAATGCTGAGACTGCGGGCCCATACTACCTACCTGGCTTGTCCCTATACATTCTTTTTTTTTTTGGGGGGGGTCTTTTTTGAGACAGGGTCTCCCTGTAGCTCCGGCTGTCCTGGAATTCATTCTGTAGAGCAGGCTGGCCTTGAACTCACAAAGATCCACCTGCCTCTGCCTCCCAAGTGCTAGGATTAAAGGCGTGCGCCACCACGCCCGGCACCTATACATTCTTTAAAACACAAACCAAACAGGTCACAGGCTGTGGGAGGGACAGTGGAACAGTCAGTGACTCCAGGGATGCTGGTATGGGAACAAAGGGGCAGCAACAAGGCAGGTGACAGGCCATGGAAAGCAGGTGGCCAGGAGAGCTGATGACACAGGAGTCCAGGCTGCCTGGCCCCATCCTGTACCCAAGACCAGCTGGGCCAGAAGAAAGTTAAATGGTGGGGGCTCAGGAGGATAAACTCTGGTTAGTGACAGGGGAGTCCTGAAATGCAGCCTAATATGTCTAAACAGTCACTAAAATCATACCCGAGTTGAAGGCCGGCCTGGGTGACATAATGAGACACCCATCTCAAAAAAAACATTTTTTGGTAGCACACACACACACACACACACACACACACACCCTATACATTGGACCCCATAAATACATATGGTTTGTCAACATGACTAACTTTAATAAAGCCAAGTGGCAGGAAGGATTTATAGACGCACTCTTCAACCTCCTTGGTTTTCACATTAGAAACACTGAAGAACAGCCAATCAACAACAAGACACTTGGAGGTGTCCTCCAAGTCGCTGTCCAATGATCTCTGTGCTCCATGCTTTCTGCTCCCTGATTCACAGCTGCATGAAGGAGGGCCGAGTATCATATCTGTGAGTCTGGGCACCCAGGGCCTTCCCCCTGGGCTCTGCCTAACGCTGCCCCGAAGAATTCAATGGCCATAACGCCAGTCCTCACCCATTTCTTATACCCAGAGGAGGAGAATCCACACCCACTGTGGCAGAACCATCTTATCGTTCTTGTAAGAACCCCTTTGCTACCCCTAAAAGACATTCATTTTCTCCCGTTTCCTTTTCCCTTCTCCTGTCCCTAGCAAGCTACTATAGAAACCTCAAATCCTCACCCCTACCAAAGGCGTGTTTTTCTCAGAACTTATGGACACATGGACACAAAAGAATATACGTATGCTTTTTTCCTTCCTAACACCACCGTCGGAAAAAGAGAGAAGTCATAAACAGCTATAACCATTTTCTGAATTACATATCAAACACAGGTGATTGTGGGTGATTCAAATAAATCACTAACTCAAATGACAGACAGGTTAAGGGCACAGTAAGAACACATGCATTCACATTATGATCATCTGATTGTTTAAAAAAAAAAAGGGCCAGAAACCACCTGCTAGGAAAACATGAGTGTCTAGAACAAATTCAGGCACAGAGTCTCACAAGTGTGTGGTGGCTGATGTTTTCTTTTTATGGTTGGGGGAACTGTTTGATTTTATGCACTTATGCAACACACCACTTGTTTTTTTGTAACTGATGCCAAAAACAAAGAAATATTCCAGGAAATGATCCAGGCAGGGCAAGGCAGGTGTGCCCAAAGGGGGGCCCTGCTGAGCTGGTACTCCTCCCACAAGTCTCCCCTCTGTGCCAACTACTGTCTCAACACAGGCAGACATATGAAACCCAACAGTAATCAGACTGAGTGTTTACACCGTTCCACTAAAGATATAAAGGAGAACCCGCCCTCTAAAAGGCACCAAATGTCCTGGGGATAGCAAAATCTGGTTAACAAAACATCACATGAAGTTGAAACACCCAGGTCACTCAAAGGCAGAGGGAGGCCAGGGAGGTCTCCAATGTAAGCTCACGTCCCAACACCTCCTGAGAGAGCTAGAGTCCTTGCAAAGGCCAACTCGAACTCTGAGGCACCAAGTGTTGGTGCTGAGGACGGAATCGGGCCTTAGCACGTTAGACAAGGGCCCTCCTGCAAAGCTATGCCCACCCTCCAACCCTGGAACATGTTCTAAGCTGTGTTTTTTTTTTTAAGCAAGGCTTTCAAAGTTCTAAAATACCACCCAGTCCAAATTCACTATGGGGGGGGGCGACAGGCAGGCAGGCAGGCAGGTGCGTACACACACACACACACACACACACACACAAACACCAGCAAGCACCCTTCCCTGTGTGCTGAGAACCTACCTGAGCTTTGGCCATGGGCAGGGGCAGCCCACATACACACTGGAGGAACAGGCAGTTGACCACATCCATATTCTCCAGAGTTGTGATCAGGGCCCTATGTGGCCATGTAGTTCTGCCTGGTCCAGTCCAGCAGGCTCAGCTCAGGCCATTGCAGAGGCCTCTGAAGACTGAATGCTCAAGTCACACCCACGCCATAAACCTCTGTAAATAGACTTTGCATCCAGTGGCTGCCCTTGTAACTCTTGCTTCTCTGAACACTTTTAAAGTAACTTTCCTAGTCAGTAACACATATTTTCTTCCTATATATGACTTCTTTTTTCATTTTATAAAACTCAAAAAGCCAATATATACTGTTTCCTGAAAACATTTTTGTGAAACAACATTATTAACTCAAGGTAAAAAGAAGAAAAATGTTGCAAAAATAAAAACAAAATAAAACTTGAACTTTACATGATCTATTCCAAAGTCCAATCTACAACAAGCACTTAGGGTCAACTGGCAATACTCTGGGGTGACTGTGCCCACTCACAGGACATGAAATCCTAACCATCCTGGGACATGTCAGTGTGCTTTTATTTTGAGGCTGGATCACTGCAGATGTAATCACATTAGAATGGGGTTGCCTGGCTTACACAGGTCCAAAACTAATAGCTGCTATCTGTGTAAGTAGAGGAAAAACACAAAGGACGGGGGGGGGGGGGTTGGAAGGCACTCGTATGATTGTCAGAAACATGGTTTTATGTAGCCCAGACTGGCTTCTCTCCACAGTGGCGGAGGATGGCCTTGAACTTCTGATGCTTCTGCCTCCATTTCCTAAGTGCTGGAATGAGAGCCGTGTTGAGTAGGCACTCCATGGGCTGAGAGCCAGCCAAGGAGTGACACACTGACAAACCAAGGGACGCCAAAGACTGGCACTGCTGCCAGAAGCAGAAGAGACGAGGAAGGCTGCTCCCGCCACACCTGGTGCAGGCTGCGGCCTGCCCACACTTGGAACCTCTGTCCTCCAGAGCTCCGAGGCGGTAACTGTCTGCTGTTTTAAGCCACCTGCTTTGTGAGCACTTGTCAACCATCTCTGGTTAACTAAGACAGTAGGGGAATTCAGAAGAAAACACTGTAGGCAATGAAAATAAAAATGCCGAACATTCTAGAAAACCCCCAATGAAGTCACAGGTTTTCAGAAAATGCACTGATAAGCAAGGTAACCTCCCAGACGTCGTGGAATACCACATGGGGCAAGGCAAGGGCTTCAGCTTCGGAGACAGAGAAAGGGCATACGCTTCATAACCCACAGGGGGCGAAGCAGAGACAGGAGTGAATGCTGATGCCTGAAGGCCCCGGGCGCTGGCATGCTGGGTACGCACACAGCCTATTTAACCTTCCCAACCGCTCTAGAAGAATGTACCATTTGCCACATTTCACTAAGATATTGGAACTAACATGAACAAAATGATGTGAACACTCAGAGTCAGAATGGGGGGGTAGTCCATTTTACAACCTGGTTCTGTCTGATTTCTAAATTTTTGTCTTTTCTACTTGCTAACCCTTGCCACACAGAAGGAAAACAACTTCCTAGATTTTCCTCCTTAAGACATAAAACTGCTTAAAAGAACAGTTAGGAAAGTGACAGGAAGCAGAGGCCCTGATGAGCCTGGGACCCTGGGAACTCTACAAATCCCTTCTCTGAACCGTCTTGGTTTTGATTTGTCTTACTGAGTTGGCCCATGCTGGCCCGGACGGAGCTCACTATGCTGTGGGAGCATCTTGATGGTCAGCGGTGTCAGTGGACAGGATCTACAACACCTGGGGACAACCCTCTTGGGCCGGCTTCTGGGTTAGCTCTGGGCACTCTGGGGGTGGAGGACCTGCCCACTGCGGGTTAAGCACCATTCCTAGGTCTGTGGAGAGTGAGCTGAACGCAGGCATCCGCCTCCTCTGCTCCCACCTGGAGGTGGGAAGGCCCAGCTGTCTTGAGCTGCTGCTGCGCTGACCCACGTCACAGGCTGTGACTTGAACTGTGAACCCAAATAAACCCTTTCTCCCGTAAATTGCTTTTGTCAGAGTATTTTATCCCAGAAACAGAAAAAGTTCCTAAGACAATCCTGGTCCTCCTAAATCCCAGGAATGTGGATGCGCATACCATCATTCCCAGCTTTCACATTTATCTATCTATTCATAGTATTTATTTACTGAACAAGCCTTGCTTTAACACTGAGAGTGGCCAAGAACGCAGTATGTAGCCTAGGCTTCTGCCTCCTAAGTACTGGGGTTTCAAGTACATGTAACCATACCCAGGTCGTAGTCACATTTTTTTTTTATTTTATTTATTTCTGTATGTGTATCAATGTACTGTCTGCATGCAGGTTTGTGCACCCGTGTCATGCAATGCCGCGGAGGTCAGAAGAGGGTCTCAGATTCCCCTGGAACTGGAGTTCTCCTGGAATTGGAGCCTCAGATGGCTCTTGGCCGCCATGTGGGTGCTGGGGATCGAACCCGGGTCCTCTGTAAGAGTGATTGGCGCTCTTAACCGCTAGGCCATCTCTCCAGCCCCATAGTCACATTTTTTAAATGCAGAAAGAAGAGCTGAAAGAAAAGCCAATGACAACACAAGAAGCTCAGTACCAGAATGGAGGTCACAGAAGAACAAAGCGGACCCGAGTGATGTCTAATGCCTATTCTGAAAGGTAGATGGGGATAAGTTATATTCCAAGGCTAGAAGGATGACTCAGCAGTTAGGAGCACTTACTGCTCTTGCAGAAGACTAGTGTTCAGTTCCAAGCACCCATATGGCACTCACGTCTGTCTATAATTATAGTTCCAGGAGATCAGTCGCCCTCTTCTGGCCTCTGTGGGCACTGCATATACCAACATGCAGACAAAATACACACATACTAAAAATCAACCAAAAAATTTTTAATCAGGGTCTCAGCTACTGAGGAGGCAAGGATGGGAGGGTTATTTGATTCCTGGGAGGGGGAGGGGGGAGGGGAGGGGGAAGGGGAGGGGGAGGGGGTAGGGGAGGGAGGCGGGAAGGGAGGGGAAGGTGAGGGGAAGTGGGAAGGGGAAGGAGGAAGGGAATGGGGGGGGAAGGGGGAAGGGGAAGGGAGGAAGGGAATGGAGGGGGAGGGGGAGGGGAAGGGAGGGAAGGAAAGGGAAGGGAAGGGAGCGAATGAGAAGGGGAGGGGGGGGAAGGGGAGAAGGGGGGGAAGGGGAAGGGAAGGCATGGAGAAGGGGAGGGGGGGGAGGGGAGGGGAGGGGGGGGACGGGGAAGTGGGGGAGGGGAGGCGACGGGAGGGGGAGGGGAGGGGAAGGTGAAGGGAAGGGGGAAGGGATGGGAAGGGAGGGGACGGGAAGGGAAGGGACGGGCGGAAGGGGGGGAATGGGAGGGAGGTGAGGGAAGGGGGAGGTGGGGAGGGGAAAGGATGGGGAGTGGGAGGGGGAGGGGAAGGGGGCGTGGGAGGGGAAGTGGGAGGTGAAGGGAAGCGAAGGGGGACAGGGGAAGGGACGGGGAAGGGAATGGGAGAAGGGGAAAGGGCGGAATGGGAAGGGGCAGGGAGGAAGGAGGAAGGGGACGGGGAAGGTGACGGAAGGGGAGGGGAAGTGAAGCGGAAGGGAAGGGGAAGGGGATAGGGAAAGGGGACGGGGAAGGGGAAGGGGAAGGGGGACGGGAAAGGGGAATGGAGGGGAAACGGGGAGTGGAAGGGGCGGGACGGGGGGAGGGGGATAACTGGGAGGGCAGGGGAAGGTGGAAGGGGCGGGGATGGGAAGTGGAGTGAAGGGGAGAGGGGCGAGGGAAGGGGAAGGCAGGGGAGGGGAGGAGAAGGGGAGGGGGAGGGGGAGGGGTGGGGAGGCACAAGGGGAAGGACGGGGAGTGGAGGGGGGGGGGAGGGAAGGGGGAAGGGGAAGGCAGGAAGGAGATATGGGGGAAGGGGAAGGGAGGAAGGGGAGGAGAAGGGAGAAGGGAGTGGAAAGGAGAAGGGGAAGGGGAAGGGGACGGGGAGGGGGAGGGGAGGGGAGGGGCGGGGGAGGGAGGAGGGGGGAGGGGGGATGGAGGCGGGGGAGGGGGGGCGGGAGGGGGAAGGAAGGGGATGGAGGCGGGAGGGGGAGGGGAGGGGGAGGGGAGGGAGGGGGGAGGGGGAGGAGAAGGGGAGGGGAGGGAGAAGGGAAGGGGAGGGGAGGGGAGGGGGAAGGGATGGGAAAGGCTTTACTGCCTTGATTTGATGGTTACATAGTGGGAAAGACTTTACTGCCTTGATTTGATGGTTACATAGTATCTACGAACCAAGGTAAATACTCCAGAAAAGTCCTACTGAACTTAAACCTGGTGGAGGCTCTTTCTCAAGCATTTGGCTGTGTTTTCCCAACTCCCCACCACCACTGTTTTCTCTGTGGTTAGTTTTTTAGAAGTGAGGTTTCCTTAAACTGCCAGGGTTAGCCTCTGACTCCCTGACTCCAGTGATCCCTGTCTCAGCTTCCTGATTCCTGTGACTACAGGCACTCACCCCTGCCAGCTCCCCTTGTCAAACAGCAAATCCCCTTTGATGACATTTCACTAGAGATGAGTACTCTAGGCATGAGCCACTACAAAGTTCAAAAGCCACATACATGTGTATTAGCATTTTTTTCAGATCTCACAGTTTTTAGAAATAATCTTAGAAGACTGGTTTTATTTTTTTCTTGAGATAGGGTCTCTCAAGTAGTCCAGGGAGGCTTGGAACTCACTACATAGCCCAGGCTGGCCTCTAACTCATGACCATACTGCCTGTAACATCATGCCTAGCTGTTTTTTAAGTTCATAAAGTTCCATAGCTGATCAAAAAGTAAGGACCCATTTACAAATACTGTGGAACTTTCCACTGTAGAAGGAGGATCTCTGTGTGTAACAACAAACATCAAACTGTGCAAAGCACGTGGAAACTGATTAATGGAAAATGACTCAACTATACAAAGAAAAACCCACTTTACACACTGAGGACCTAAATGTCTCATGTTGTATTTCTGCGAACAATTTACTCCTTCCTTCTTTTTTGTGGTGGGGGCAGGGGGCAGGCAAGAGTCTCACTGTGTAGCCCAGGCTATTCTAGAGCTCCCATCTTGGCCCCCGAGTGTTGGGATTGCAGGCAGGGGCCAGTATGCCCAGCTCGCTTTTCACTTTTGGATTTTTTTCCTGTCCAAAAAAAGACAAAAAGACGAAGATAAAAACAAAGCACATTGGAGACCAGTGAGATGGCTCAGCAAGCGAAGGAGACGTCTCCAGCCTGATGGTCTCCAGCCTGATGGTCTCCAACCCTGATGGCCTAAGTGTGATCTGGGACCTACAGGGTGGAAGGAAACACCAACTCCTGTAAGGTGTCCTCTGGCCTCACACCAATTACGTCATGTGCCTGCACATTTGTACACTCTGCAATACGCATACACAAAATAAATTACTGAATGTAAAAAAAAGTAAAAAAGAAAGCACATCCAAGATAGATTATGATGGGAGGTACTGGGATCTGAGTGCTCAGGAGGCTGAGGCAGGGGGTGGGGGGGGGCTGTGTATTTGTGGAAAACCTCCCACAATAACCCTAGAAGCTGTGACAGTACAGTTCAGTGAGCAAGTGCATGCTCACAACCCTGGGTTCAACCACCCCCCTCCCCGAGCTAGGAAATAAGAACCTTGAAACTTTTACCCTTCAAAGGACACAATGAAGAAAATATTTAAGACAGCCCAGAGTCTGAACAATTATCTGCAGCTCATACGTGGTTAATTTTATGTGTCTACTTGACTGGGCTAGCTAGAAGGGGCTCAGACAGTAAAGCATGATTTCTGAGTGTTTTTCTGAGGGTATTTCCAGTTAATATGGTAGTCAGTGCACTGGTGAAAAGACTGGCCATCACCACTGTGGGCAGACCCCACCCAGTCCACAGAGGGCCTAAACAGAAGGAAGGAGCTGAAAGAGGGCACTCCGTCCCCCCATCCACCCCCCACCCACCCCCCATCCCGTTGGAGTCTGGCTCACCAACTCCAGGACTTAGAGCAGCTCCTGCATCCCCACGCTGTTCTCGGACCTTCAGATTCAGACTGAACTAGGCCCGGCTCTGCTGGGTCTCTGGCTTGCCATGGAGGGGAGTTGGCCTCAAGAGTCCGTCATCCCTGCAGGCACTCCCACACACACCCTATTGGCTCGGTGTCCTTCCAGAACTCTAGTACTAATACTTTGGTTTGTTTCATTTTGTTTTGTTTGAAAGTCTCAATACATAGCTCAAGCTGGCTTTGAACTTGTAGCAATCTCCTGCCTCTGCCTACTGAGTGTTGGTTTTACAGGATGCTCAAACACAGCTAAACAGATAAACAAGATGTGATCTATTCTTTGGCTAAAGAGGTATGAAGACCTGAAACATGAAGCATGCTACAACATGTGTAAACATTGAAAGCAACAAGCTCCGTGAAAAGTGTAGGCCTCAAAGACACACTACAGGATCACTCCTCAAGTCCACAGAATTACAAACATCACCAACTGTTTGCTTTATTAAAAGCTTAGAGATATAAATAAGATCAGTGCCCAGTCTGGGATGTGAACATGGACTGATTCTAAAATGGCGTAGAGGAGGCTTACAGGGAGGGTGCCTCACATTCCTGAAACTATTGAACTGTAAACTCACAGTCACACCTCCATCAAGGGTAACTCAATTTTGGGCAGAATTTCTGGAATCACTATATGTCTTTCATTTTCTTTAAACATTAAAACTTTACATGTGGGCTGGAGAGATGACTCAGCGGTTAAGAGCGTCCACTGCTCTCACAGAGGACGCAGGTTCCATTCCCAGCACCCACATGGCGGCTAAGAGCCGTCTTTAAGCAGGGTGTGGTGGTGCACGCCTTTAATTCTAGCACTTGGGAGGCAGAGGCAGGCGGATCTCTGTGAGTTCAAGGCCAGCCTGATCTACAGAGTGAGTTCCAGGCCAGCTGGGGCTATAGGGAGACCCTGTCTCAAAAAAGACAAAAAAAAAAACCCCAAAAAAAAACAACCAACAAACAAACAAAACAAACCCTTTACATTTATAGTTATTTGGTGTGTGTGTGTGTGAGTGTGTGTGTGTGTGTGTACATGAAGGTCAGAAGACAACTTGTGGGAGTTGGTTCTCTCCTTCCACTATGAGGGTTCTAGGGCTAGAACTCAGGTTGTTGGGCTTGCCGACCTCATTGGTCTATATTCATTCATTCATTCATTCATTCATTCACTCATCCCTTCCCTCCTTCCTTCCTCCCTCCATCCCTCCCTCTCTCCTTCCTTCCCTCCTTCCTTCCTTCCTTCCTTCCTTCCCCTCCTTCCCTCCCTCCCTCTCCCTCCCTTCCTCCCTGGAGAGAGGGTCTTACCTAGCCCAGGCAAACCTTGGACTCGCCATGAAGCAGAAGATCCCCTCACCAGTGCTAGGGCTGCAGCATGGATCACCATGCCCTGTTTATGCTGAGACAGAACCCAAGACTTTGTGTGTATGGGATTACATTTACATGTGTAAATGTAACATCATCTTCCCAGTTCTGGGAATGGCTGTGTGAATTAACCTCTAAGCCATCTAAATCTGGAAGCTAGGGACTAGACAACTGATAAGGCAGTGTCTCAGGAATCTGCTGAGGATCAACACTGCTATGGGTCTGCTGCACCCCGGATTCAACTATACAGAAGCAGCACCATCAGGAAACCCCACAATTGTTCGGCCAGATTGAAAACAAGCCTGGATTTAGCCCTGTTCACCTGCTCTAAGCTCTGAGTTGGATGATGTTTTATTTTAGCAACAGGGTAGTTTACAGTACCAAAGAGGTCCCTCCTGTCTCATCCCAGTCACCAAGTCCATGCCTTGTTTGATGGGTGGAAACTGCCACGCCTGGTACCTACCATGTGACACCCAGCCTCGCTGACCCTCTGTCCTCATAAGCTCATACATGTTCCTGCACAATCTACTCCCTCCCCTCCTAAGTGCAGTCCTCATAAGCTCTGGACTAGACTGGAGAAGAACACCACCACCTCCCCTCAGCCACCCTTCCATAAAGCCAGTTTAGTCAGAGTGAGCCCCGCTCATACTCCCTGGCTCCTCACAGCCTACAGGGTAAAGTCCAAGTCCACAGCGCCAAGCCAGGTCCTGCCTAATCACATCAGACCTGTTGACCAAGCTTATCTTCCATTTCTCCACCCATGTACCTGCACAAAAGTTAACTGCCCATCTGCAGGTCCCCAAGCACAACAGCTTGGTCCCCAGGCCTGGCCTCAGGTTGGTTCACTTAACCTCACAACAGCCTGTGTGGAGGGGCTGGTCAGTCCCAGCTTATAGCAAGAAAATGCAGGTTAGAAAAGGTGGTTCCAGAAACGGCAGCGGCCTCTTCTCCCTGTCAGCCCAGAAGGCCCGAGTCCTTCAACACCTTGCTCCGGGGCCCCACCCAAGTCCCTATCCAGTCTGGCTATTTTTGTATTATTAATTTCACCTTTGGTGTCCTACAGTGCTTTACGTACACTCCAAAGGAGGAGTGATCACTAATATTTTAATTTTTTATATTGTGGAGACAGGGTCTCAGTTTGTAGCCCAGGCTGGCCTGGAACTCACAAATGGAGCCCAGGCTGACTTTGAACTCACAGAGACTCTCCTTCCGTGGCCTCTGGAGTGCTGCTATTACACCGTGCCTAGCATTCATGATGCCTGGGTTTGAGGCACATACAGTACCATGTAAGCAGATGTGGCTGTTCGTGCTGTAACACCAGCTCTTGGAGGTAGAGTCAGGAGGGTCAGAAGTTCAAAGCTGCAGAGAGACAAGTGAGACCTTGTCTCAGAAATAGATAATGTGACAATCTATTCGAAGAATCTTAGTTTATCGTAAGACTATAATATAATGCCGTGTTATATCCAGAAAGACTTTTTTTGGTGTGTGTGTGTGGGGGGCTGTCCTTAATTCTTCCTGTCTTAAGAAGGTATGTTACCAGCCGGGCGTGGTGGTGCACACCTTTAATCCTAGCACTCAGGAGGCAGAGAAAGGAGGATCTTTGTGAGTTCAAGGCCAGCCTGGTCTACAGAGTGAGTTCCAGGACAGCTGGGGCTACAGGGAGACCCTGTCTCAAAAAGACAAAAAAAAAAAAAGAAGGTATGTTACCTTAGGGTAGACGAATTATCAGAAGGGACAGAGATAGCTACCCAGCTGTGTCCAGTATTAAGATGCTAGATGTACATTTAACATCAGTGATTACATGACTCTACAATGCCAGACTCAGGCCACTCCACACTCTACCCTGGGGATAGCTCCTGCCAAGCAAAGTTCAAGATGTCTGAGTTTGCCAAGGCTAAATGCCTTCTGAAGAGCAGGGCCACTGACTCGCTAAGCCAGAAGCATTTTTCAAAAGACTCAGAACACTATTCTTACAGCACGACTCACCACCAGGGGCAGGACAAGGCCATGTTTTGTAAATGTCAGCAGCATGACTTTTCCCCTAGTTCCTTTCCACTTAAAATTTCCCCAAAATGACTCTTGTTTTGTGACAGGGTCTCATGTAGCAGAAGATGACCTTGAACCACTGACTCTCCAGCCCCCACCTCTCAAGTTTATGCAGTGCTGAGGACAGGAGCAAGCCTAGCCCCTAGGAAAGCCAGCTACCACAGAGCTGCACTCAGCCCCAAGTCCATGTCTTTTACAGAGCCCACTAGTCTTAAACAAATCCTTCATCATGGAAGTAAGGTTGCAAACAGAGGGCAGGGTCTGCTAGAGGAAATGATTTTGTCTCAACAAGGCTAAGGTTTGAATGTTTAATGTCTTCCAAAGTTTCATTTGCAAAATCTTGGTCCCCTGGGTGGAGATATCTGAGGTGTTGTAGACCTCTCTCTATAAGGTTTAGGAGGAGGTCCTTAGGTCACTGGGGCATGTTCCTGGAGAGGATGGTGGGAACTTGATCTCTTCTCTTTCTGCCCTTTAAAAAAATATTTGCCAGGCATGGTGGCACACATCTTTAATACCAGCACTTGGGAGGCAGAGGCAGTCAGATCTCTGTGAGTTCCAGGCCAGCCTGATCTACACAGTGAGTTCCAGACCAGCTAGGGCTACCACAGGGAGACCCTGTCTCAAAAAAAAATTTTTTTTTTTAGTTTAGGTATATGGGTGCCTGCCTGCATGTATGTAAGTGTACCTGTATCATGCAAAGCCTGTGGAGGCCAGAAGAGGGTTTTGGATCCCCTGGAACTGGAGTTATAGACAGTTGTTAGCTGCCATGTGGGTACTGGGACTTGAACCCAGGTCCTCTGAAAGAACAGCCAGGAGTACTATTAACTGCCGAGCCATCTCTCCAGCCCCACTCCGTCCTACACTGCCAGGATACGCTGCCCCGCCCAGAGGCCAAAGGCAACAGAACCTGCCCAGTTTGGGGTCTGACAGTAGAACCAGGAGCCACTCATACTATAGAACAGAATGGTCTCAAATTCATAACCCTCCCACTTCCATCTTCCAAGTGTTGGGATCCCTGTGCCTGCAACCACACCAAGGCAACACAAGCCTTTGCACTGTAGTAGCTAGCCTATGTCAGGGACCAGAGATGCACAGCTGACGAATATGCCCAGGAGTGGGTAAAAATCTTTGGCCAATAAAAACAAAACAAAACTCCAGAGCTGGGGCTGGAGAGATGGCTCAGTGGTTAAGAGCACTGGCTGCTCTTGCAGAGAACCTGGGTTTGTAACCATCTGTAGCTCCAGTTCCAGGGGATACGATGATACCCTCTTCTGGCCTCCACAGGCATTGCATGACACTGGTGCACTTACACACATGCAGGCATAACATTCATACATATAAAATAAAAATAATAAAATATTAAAAAACAAAAAAGAGCCAGCAAATTGGAGTACCTTCCCACTGATGGTCTGTGTCTTACAAGTGCTCCACAATACTTAAAAAAAAAATACACAAATAATCTTTAATACAAAGAATATGCAAATGATCTTTAACACAACAAAGAGTCTGACCCTCATGTCTAGAGTAAGGCACTGTTACTTCTCCAGCTGCTCAGGGATCCTTAAAGCTGGTTTTGATTTTCCAAAAGTACTCTGTAATAATTCTACTTTCTAGGTCTCTCTAGAAAGTTCTATGATCTAGATGTCTCTGGGTAGCAAAGGTTTAAAAACAACAACAACAACAACAACAGTTGCTAGACATAGTGGTGTGGTAGACACCAGTGATCCCAGCATTCAAAAGAAGGTAGGAGGATTGTGACTCTGGGCCCAGGCTATAGCAGGAGCTCATGTGAATAAATAAAATAAAAGGAAAACAACAAAAATCACAGTCCACAGGCTGTCCTGGCTTCTTGCAAACCTGGCTTCGCAATCATTCATCTGACATTATTCAGACAAAACAAGGCCCTACCTGGGAACTGGTGGGAGGCAACAGCTGCTAGAGGTTACCTCCTATTTTAAGCACCAACTCACACCTGTAACACGGTCTAGAAATGCATATGAAGAATGGTTTACGGTATACCCATGTAGACACACTTCCCATCTTTTAGCTATGTATGGTGATATTACCTAACACACCCATAAAGTGAGAATTACACAGCGAGGCAGAACTGTCTGGATGTTTGAAGGGCTGTGAAAAGAACCTTCATCATAGCCGGGCGTGGTGGTGCACGCCTTTAATCCTAGCACTTGGAAGGCAGAGGCAGGAGGATCTTTGTGGGTTCAAGGCCAGCCTGGTCTACAGAGCGAGTTCCAGGACAGCTGGGGCTACAAGGAGACCCTGTCTCAAAAAGACTAAAAAAAAAAAAAAGAAAAGAACCTTCATCTTGAAGCTCTGACAGGTATTAATGGATTCGATTCATGAGATGCTAGGAATTCTATAAAAATAAGTACATTAACAATCATAAAAATCTCTTTGAACAAACATCACTCATGGCATAATAGGCACTAGACTGCCTGCTTCTAACTCACAGAAAGTAAAAGACTTAGAATATGTAACGTTCTCAACACAAAGAATTTCATCTCTAAGGATTCTATGGGAAAGGCTACAGCAACAACTTAAAATACAAAGAGATGGTAATGAAATCCTGGACAGCTCCTAGTCACCACATCTAGCAGCATGTGACAGATTCTCAATAAATATTTTTCAGTGGTGTGGTAGATGCTAGATCAAGGACTCACGTTCATTAGCAATTTGTTTTAAACAAAACAAAAATTACCTTCTGGGCAGGTGTGGTACTGGGAATCAAACCCAGGACCTGGTACTGCTAGGCCACTGAGGGACATCCCTGGATGTCTGAACCTGGTTAACTAATTCAGCAACTCCCATCTCAGCTAGTAATCCACATGATTAATTGACATGGAATCACAAGTCTTCTTAAGTGCCTGAGCCATCCTGGCCAAGCACCCTCCTGAGCACTGTCACCTACCAGAGGGACCAACCTGGATCCTTACCTCCACCTTCCTCTCTTCTGGACTGCCAGCCCCGTCGAGGATCAGGGGAGGACAGGTGTCACCAGTGTCTCTGCCCTCATCACCACCCATAGTGTGCACAGAGCCCTGAAGGGACACGGGCCCTGGGGCCTTGTGAGCAGCGTCTTCTGTCCTTTCTTCACTGTCCACTGAATTCAGAGACAGCGCACTGAGACTATTAGGGCACTTGGTGCTCCCTGGGCTCCCTGGGTTCTGAGGGCTCTGGGGCTTGGGCGTGGTGGGCCTTAGAGGGGTGGGAGGGTGCACAGGGTCGGTAGGAAGCTGGCTGCCAGTGCTCGCCTCATGTGAGGCTTGGCTCGACCCTTCCGAGTCAGTGGGACTTGACGAGAGGCTGCCGGCACAGGGCCCTTCCCTTTCCGGCCGGGAGCTTCTGGTTTCCAGGGGGAATAAAGCAGAGTCGACATCTAGGCCGAGTCCGGGGTCAGCCACCGCGCTGCAGCCAGGGGCCAGCGTGCAGGGTGCATCCTCACACGGTGAGGGGATGCATGGTGCAGACGCCGGGCCGCGGCGCGCATCCGGCTCCACGCCACTGCTGGCGCGGTGCGAGTAGTCTTCGTGCAGCTTGCTGCGTGGCTGCAGGGAAGGGTGTGCGTCCCCCGCGCCCGGAGCCGCGCTCTTGGGGCTCTCTCTCTTCCAGGCGGCCTCCTTGACGTTGCTTACGAGCTTGAGCACCCTGTCGAAGTCCTTGGCGCGGATCGGGCTCCTCCAGCGCCGCGCCCTCCGGTCCGGCTTGTCCGGGTCTGCGCACGGGCCGCACGGGGTCAGCTCCGCGAGGTTGCACGCGGACCTGCGCTTGAAGGAGCTCTTCTTGAGGAAACCCAGGCTGTCGGTGCTCCTGCTGCGGCGCTGCAAGGCCTCTCCCGGGCCGGGGGGCGCGCTCGTGGGCGCGGGCTGCCGGCCCAGGTCCAGCCAGCTGATGCGCCCCAGGCCGTAGGCCCTGCGGAGGCTGCGCGAGCGGTGCGTGCTCCTCTGGAAGGCGTCCTCGGTGTCCTCGGGGTCCGACTCGGACCCGGGGTCCCCCGCGGCCCGCTGGGCCCAGCAGCCGTTACGCACCGCCCGGCCCCCGTCTCCTTCCGCAGCGCCCTCCAGCGCAGCGTCCGCCGCCTCCCGGTTCTGAATTCCCTGAAAGACCGAGGACTTGAGCTTCTTGAAGGATCCCATTTTGCGGAAAGAGGCCAGGGCATTCCACGTGGAGGAGTTCCCCACGAGGACCACGGAGCGCGGCCGCTCCGGGTGGGAGCCCGTCCGCCTCCGGCTCCCGGAGAAGAGGCGCACCAGCTTGGACGGGCTGAGCCTGGCCTCTGCGGCCTCGGGGTCACTGCCGGGGCTCCTGCAGCCTCCATTCTGACACGCTGAGGACATCACCATCTTGGGGGCATTGGAGCTGGAGGCCGAACACGTGGCACCTTGCCCATGGCCGTCCTGGGCTGCCGTCATGTTCTTGGGGTGAGCCGCTGGTGGCCACAGGGCAGCCTGGTTCAGACCCCCATACATGCCCGTGTCCGGGGATCCCACCTCCTGATCATCTCCAAGGATGCCAGCCTGGCCCTCCCAGCTGCTGTGTGCATCGGGTTCCGTGGTCACAGCCACTGTCTGCAACAGAAAACAGCAAGCACTTAGCCATTGTCCCAACTGAGGGGCCTCTGTAAACTGTAATCATTCAAACTAGCCATTGGTAAATTAAGAAAAAAGGCAAGAGCCATGACTAAGAGTGACTTTTTAATTAAAAATTTACTTTTCATCAATGTAAGAATGGGGGAAATGTAAATAAATATTCCAGAATTGACTGAAACTGGTTAAGTAGAAGTTTTGAAAAACTGCTGAAATAAAAACAGCAAGACATTATTCAAGGCTATCTTCTCTCGGATTGAACTAGAAAGGTTAAATGAACTGGAAGGGATCTTTTTTTATTATAAAATATCAACTTCCAAATGTGTCCTGCTGAAACATAAATCGGGAGATAATGCAGAGAGCTGGTTCAGAGACTCCTGGGGATTCTGACAGAGGCCAAGGATATCAGGAAGCCCCAGTGAGAGCCACCCAGCGCTACAGGGACATGGCTGGACATAGCGACCCAAAGAAGCTTGAGGAGAGACTCTGTGCAGAGAACACCGTAGACACTTTTAGCCAGCTCTGCCTGGCCAGAGGTAGAGAGATGTGAAGAACACACTAGTGTTTGAAAGACAAGCATTCAAATAAAAAACCTCCCTCTTCTCTTACACCTAACTCACTACACACACCTACGCCCATGCCCCCCAAGACCACATTGTGCCCCAAAGTGAAAACCTTACTTCCCTTACACTTCCCACCAGGTCCTGGCTCAGCCTTTCTCAGCCGTCATGGGCTTGCTAAAATGGCGCGGGCCTCCCATTCTCAATGAGCGACGGATACCGACAGGCACAAGAGGGTAACTTTTAGACAGGATTCGATGTGCCCCGCCCTGCGCTGAGGACTTCAAGCCATCCCTGGATTCACACCAGTCTCTAAGCCCGTTAGAATGAGCTGCTTTTTCTTGGCGTTTGCAGGGATGGCAGGCAAGTTAGGGTGCCTGTCCGGGGAGCCTGCAGCCTCCCCTCCACAGCCTGAATTCGGTTAATGAGCAGAGAGACAGGCACAGCCTGGATCTGTGCCCTAAGCACCTGCCTCCAATTTGAGCACCTTGTAACCCTGACAAATCAAATCTCAGCCGTTTTCAGGTGCTAATCAAGACCATGACCCAGGAGTATTCAAGGCGGGAGAGGAAGTTGCAGAGGGAGAGCTGGCTAGTTCTACCTAGCTTACCCTTCTCAAGGGCAGAATCTGGGTTTATGTGAAGAGAACTGTTTCACCTGCTCCTAAACTCCCATCTTCTTTTCCTTTTAGCCCCTGCATCACAGTGAGAAGGGACTGCCAAGGAGAGCCATGGACGAGCAGATAGAGGGCCACCTGGGACAAGGGCGACCACACAGACAGCTGACAGCGCTCCACCAATAGGAAGACTGAGGGCCTACTGTGCCCTTGGCTGTGTTGCATTCTAATGGAGAAGGAGATATGGGTTGCCTTTTAATGAGGCACAGAAGCCTTGAATTACCTCTCACTGAGACTGGATATGAAATCTTTGACAGTCCAAAAAAAAAAAAAAAGGCCAATATTAAAGATCACTTCTCCTTGGAAACTTGGGGCTCTGTTTAATTTTCATTCCTTGGAATCCTGAAATCAACCAGATAGCTAAGCATTCAAGTCCAGTTCACAGGCAAACAGTGACTGCGAGCTGAGCAGTAGTGACCACCATTTGCTCCTCATACTAGGGAAGGCAGGAGCCCGGGCTTAGGGTGAGGCTGAACAGTGACACCACTAGAGGGCACCACAAGACCTTTTATAACCCAGGAGGAACCTTGTGTTATGAAGATCCTAAAGGCTCAAAAGGATGAGAAGCTTTTGGCTTAAGGTTGGGTAGCTTTAGCATGTCCTTGGAAGACATGGGGTTAGGCCTAGATTCTAAACCTAGCACTATCACATGATCTCCAGTGAGCCATCTCAGTAACCTTACTTTTAGTGCCATCTATAAAATAATCTCTGTCAACCAACTCTAAATGATGATCCTCTACTGGGTGCAAGGAGCAAGCAGACTGTGAGCAGAGCTCAAGATGGTGAGAAGCTGGGAGCACAAGGGTATGCACGGGAGGCAGTGAAGGAGGGTGATCAGTATCTGAGAACTTCCAGACAAATGCTGGGGAAGTCCTTGCAAACAGTACAGTAAGTACGCAGAATGACACAGATGCAGCCGGATGAATGGCCCCATGCAATTCTGGTGAGACTCATGGAACGTGGGTTTAGTAGCCCTCACGCCCCAGTCTGACCCCTGATCACTCTTCAAGACCAACTGCATGGGTCACTTTCTCTGGGAATTCCTTCCAGGACCCCAAAGTGGATGAGGTGCCTTATTTTGTGCTGTTTCCATGGGTCCAAAGGCACCACACAACTTTTGTAAACCTTGTGATTTGTCAATATCTGTACCAGAATGTCAGGTTATCAGGACACACTACTGGGATTCCCCCCTCCCCCTTTTTTTTAACTGGCTCACATTCTATCACTGATCCATATCCCAGCTCTTTTTTTTTTTTTTTTTTTTTCCTTTCTACTTTGGGACAGGGTTTCACCAAATTCACCAAGACTGTCCTTGAAGTGCAATCCTCCTGCCTCAGCCTCCCAAGTAGGGCCACCTGGCCCTGCTTACTAGAGTGAAGATGCTTACATTTTTACACTAGTATTTACTCAAAACTTTAAATGTAGAATTCAGGCTCCATTATTCGCTTGCATAAAACTTGGGTAACACGGCTTTAGAAAAACCAGTGATTTGCTATTTTGGTGATGAACACAAGGCAATTGCTGTTTACTTCTTAGAATCAAAGTAAAAATCTTGGAAAAAGCTTTCCTGGAATTTCTGAGTAACACACCAAGCTGCATTATTTAGAGCTAATGCTTTGACCTCCATTAACTAACAAGGGTTGCAATTCAATTACTGGCTTTAGAGCAAGTCTTATAAATCATGGGAGTGCTGCCAGAGATACTTAGGAAGAGAACGACGAGAAAGGGTTTGAGATGGGGATATTGTGAAATCTAATTGCCCACAAACTGGATTCTGGGTGTACACGCTTTACAGTGGAACATTTATTTCTCTCCAGTTATAACCAGAATTCTTTACAAACAATAGTGACCAGCAAATTAAAAATTAAAACTTAAATTTGAAATTCAGTGGTATGTACCTAAAAACATGCTACTATAAATGACCAGATGCGACACTGGTGGGACTCACTGAGATCAGGAGCTCAGGAGCGCCAAAGGAGTGGAAGCTGGGGCCAGATGCGCTGAGCTCACTAGGGAGGGAGCAACACAGGCAGGATGAGCAAGGACCATGCAACGCAGCACCCGTCCTGTTCACATCCATGTTTTCAGTGATGTGCAGACAAATGTGATTCAAAAATCATTAGAAAAAATGTTTCAGAAATAACAATTCATGGTTTTATTTTCTTTGCACATTTTCTCTGTAGTGTGATGAAATCTTGTGCCACCCTTCTGTCCTGCCCAGGACACAAATTATCTCTGACATATCCCACCATATACACCCCCCACCCGGTTAGCCACTGAGGGCCCATCTCATTTATCAGAGTGTCCCAGGACTCCAGGGCTGAGTTCAAATAACCTCTGTCTTACTTAATAATGGCTCCAAAGCACAAATTCAAACACGCTAAAGAAAGCACTTCTTTCACATAAGATGAACACTTAAATACGCATGTGTATGGAAAAGCATTCTATGTTTAGGGTTCAATAGGAGCTGAGGTTTCAATCCTCCCCCAGGAATCTTAACATAATTGAGTTAGATACGGGGACCCACTACAGGCGGGAGCAGAAAGTTCTCTGACACTGGCAGAAAAGACACTGAAATTAGAAAGATGCTAAGGAGTGGTCTACAGAGTGATTTCCAGGACAGCTGGGGCTACAGGGAGACCCTGTCTCAAAAGGACCAAAAAAAAAAAAAAAAAATGCTAAGGAGTGAAAGTATGGGGCTGGAGAGATGGCTCAGTGGTTAACAGCCTTGGCAGCTCTGGCAGAGGAGCCCAGCACTGCCGCCTACTGGTCAGAACCTGGGCCCATCTCACCACATCTGGTCCCAGCAGGGTTGGAGCAGCCACTGCCTCATCTCCATGCTGATGTGCCTTCCATCCAGGATGGCTCCTGCCCCTCCTCACCACTGAAGTTGGTTCACCTCCTCCCAGCCTGCACCCCCTGCCTGCAGACTGTGGCTGGAACCTTATTGATGTGCAGAGCTGGGGGCCAGTTCTCCATCTGCTCTTGGACCCTGAAAACCTGTGGGGTTTTCTCAGCCCAGCACTCCCCACTCCAAGCAGGATGGATTTTGGTTTGCTGTTATGGAGCTTATCATTCAGGGCCTTGCAGGAGTGAGGCAAGCGCTGCACCTCTGGGCTGCCCAGCTTTGCAAAGCCAGGAGGCCAGCAAGATGCCCACCTCTGGGACCGTCTGCTTGGGAAAGCAGCAGGGCAGGCTTTCCCCAAGGCTGAGTCTCAGCACCTCTCCCCTCACCTAGCTCCTGGCTGCCCTGACAAACAGCTGGTGGGTTTGGGACAATGATGGGAGGAGGGAGGCCCCAGTCCTTTTTTCTGTGTGGGCTTCTGGGAGAGGCGTTTACAGGCTCAGCTTCTGCCCCTCCCCATCCCAGATCCCCATCCCAGATCCCCGTCCCAGATCCCCGTCCCCAGGTGGGCCTGGGTCCTGGCTCATGTGACAGCCCGTCTCCCCTCAGCCTACAGGTCAGTAGCAGCTTTGCCACTTTCCCCACTGTTCTAGTTTGCTTCTCCATTGCTGTGAAAAAACACTGACCAATACCAACCTGGGGAGGAAAGGGTTTATTCATCTTACATCTCCCAGGTCACAGTTCATTACTGAGGGAGCCCAAGATAGGAACTCAGGGCAGGAACCTGGAGGCAGGAGCTGAAGCACAGGCCATGGAGGAATGCTGCTTACTGACTTGTTCCTTGGTCCATGCTCGGTCTGCTTTCTTTTTTCTTTTCTTTTTTTTTTTTTGGTTCTTTTGCAAGAGTCAGGGTCTCCCTTAGCTCGCAAGTCTGGATCTGAGAAATTCTTCACTGTCTTAGACCAGGCTTGGCCTTGGGAACTCACCAAAGATCCGCATTGCCTCTGTTCCTCCCAGTGCTAGGATTAAGGCAATGTTGCACCCCACGGCCGGCTCAGTCTGCTTCTTATATAGTACAGAATCACCTGCCCAGGACGGTGGCACCGCCCACCAGTGGGCTGGTCCTTCCACATCACTCAACATCAGGAAAATATACAGACAGACAAGGCCACAAAAGGCCAGTTCAATGGAACAATCCCCAATTGAGGCCCCTCGACCCACGGTGTGTCACGTTGACACTAAAGCTGTCCAGCACACCAACTGTATACACATAACTGTGTTAGATTCTCTGAAATACTTAGAGGGGTTTCTCTTTTCCTGACAATACTTTACCTAACTTGTCTCCTTCCTTCCTCTCCAGCCCAGGGGCTCTGCCTATGGCTCCCACATCTTGTGCCAGAACCATAAAACAACAAGTTATTTTCCTTGTTTGGTGGTCCTAAAATTTTTAAATTATGATCCAGCTAAAGCCACAGTCCTGTGGTTAGAAAGTTCAGTTTAGGAACTGCTACTCTCTATAATGACTACATGTAGAGTGATTTTTGGTAGACTGATTTTTTTTTTTTTTTTTTTTTTTTGGTCTTTTTGGATGAAGGGTTCTCTCCTGTAGCCCAGCTGCCTGGAACTCACTCGTAGCACCAGGCTGGCCTTTGAAACTCACAAAGATCCGCCTCCTCTGCCTCTCAAGTGCTAGGATTAAAGGCATGCGCCACCACGCCTGGCAAGTAGATGATTTTTAAATACTGTCAATTACCAAGCTAATACTAATAATTTTGGTCACTTTCTTTTCTTCTTTTCTTTTTTTTTTTTTTTTTTTGAGATAGGGTTTAATTTTGTATCCCCAAGTTGTCCTTGACCTCACTACATATAGTCCAGGCCTGGCTCAAACTGACAGCAATCCTCCTGCCTCAGCCTTTTGAGTGCTTACAGGCTCACTTTTTAATATCAGTATAGATATTTCACTTTAACTGTTAATTTATTCACCCGAACAGTGATTTGTATGCTGATTATGCAAAATGGATAGCTGAAATAGATTTACACTAAATAATAAAACGCTAAATAGCTGACAACAGCAAGTATGTTACTTTACCACAAAGGCAGAATTTCATCACAGTTTAGGGATGCACAGAATGAAAAGCCTACAGTGCCATCTCGCTCCGGTGCGAGCAAACCCGGTGCCTGCCCACTTCAAGGCTCCTTGCTGTCCTTTCCTCATGCTTTGGGGGCATCAGTGATGTCTGGTAAGAAGCCAAGGTTTTGCCCCCACCCTTGGAGAACTGTTGTTCTTCAGATGAATGATCTATTTCCTTGTAGAAAGGAGCCTACATATTGGGGGATGGGGTAAATTTTGCTTATACTTTATTGTATAAACATTCCATCCAGTTATGTTAAACTTATAAAATACAATAATAATTATAAATAATAATAGCATATCATTTCCTTTTATCACAATTTACAACACTTCTATAGTCACATACATTCAAGGTTCTAATTCCAGGGGGTAAAGTGCTTTTCCATATTTCCCAAACCTCATACGAGACTCCCTCCTTGCCAGTCCCACCACACACAGCTCAGTGAAGGGGAGAGGCCCTTCATCCAAGGTTGTGGAACTCTCAGCATCCCTCCTGTTTGAAGAGACAAAGAGATGAGGATGGCTGGGGTGCTGGCTTTATTTAAATACTCAATCACTGCTGGGCGTGGTGGCGCACACCTTTAATCCTAGCACTTGGGAGGCAGAGGCAGGCAGATCTTTGTGATTCAAGGCCAGCCTGTCTACAGAGTGAATTCCAGGACAGCTGGGGCTACAGGGAGACCCTGTCTCAAAAAGACCAAAAAAAAAAAAAAATGCTCAATCACTGAAATGTTGGAAGTTCAATGGGTGACTGGATAAGATGGAGCTGAGCCTTTGGAAAAAGTGTCAACTGGATGCAAGCAGGTCACTGTTCTCGGCTTTCCTCATCTGGGTTACGGTGCTAAACTGCATTCCTGTAGTGAGAATGGCGCTTCCGGACAGTCGATCCTGTGAGGTGATAGTCAGGAAACACGAGGGTGGTAAAGGCAGGTGTTAGACTCACAGTCTCTGAAGTAGGGCTGCAGACAGGTGTAACGTGAGATGGAGGCAGGCCTACACAGTGCTCTCTGCTGTTCACTCGGGGTGTTGTCCCCAGAGCTCAGAACAGGTTTGGCCTCTGCCCCCTCCCGCACTTTCCATTAAACCCTGAAAGACTTCCACCTGAACTCAGCGCTGCTCTGCCTTGATTTCCCACGTCCCTACCTCGTGGTAAAAGACTGCAGCGGCCATCACCACAGCTGGTGGCTAAGACCACCTAAAGTCTGCACCAATGCCAAGGCTGGGGGGTCAGCTGGGAGCCTGCGCCTCTGGCACTCACCATGTAAGCAACAAGGGATTTCCAGATGGGTGGCCCTAATCCCGGAGGCACTTGGAAGGTCACTGAAGCAAAAACAATGTACCAGTGGGCTCACTGGCCCAGACACTCTGATGGTACCACTGACACGGAACGCCCAGGAGAGACAGCACAGGGTGTAGAGCCAGAATTCAACCAGACACATTAATGACTGCTTATAACAGCATGGGCCTGTATTTATACATTTCAGTAGGATTTTGGTGTTCCTTTTTGTATTGAATGTTTCCAGCAGAAAGATCAAGTTTTGTATTGAATGTTTCCAGCAGAAAGATCAAGTTTCAACTTGGTTTCCATCCAGGAGTCAAGGAAATCATGCCTGGTTCAGAGGAGGTCATGGCAAAGCATTCTGCTATCAAGGGCAGAATCCACTCTATGAAGTCTGGCAGGTTGGGAAGTACTTCCTGCCGTCACATCTGTTCAGTTGCATTCCTCTAGCAGAAACGTCAGGTAGACAGAGTCTTCCTGTGGGCCCTTCCCTTTCTTGGCACAAACCTCACTAGGAAGTCACTTGACAGCAGTGGCCAACGATGCCATCAATGAGCAGCGCCAGTGGGATCAGCCACCGCTACCATGGGCAGCTCACACCCCGCCCACCCCCACCCCCGCCAAGGCATGGCCTGGTCTGGCAGGAGTGACTGTGCTTGTCATCAGCCTATCCTTAGGGACACTGTGCTAAAATATAAACTCCGGGGGTGGGGGGTAACTATGAGGAAAACTGGGCAAGAAGGAAATGGGCATTGTTTGTTTTGGGGCTTTTTGAGACAGGGTTTTCCTGTAGCCCCAGCTGGCTTGGAACTCTCTATGCAGACCAGGCTGGCCTTGAACTCTCAGAGATCCGCCTGCCTCTGCCTCCAGAGTACAAGGATTAAAGGTGTGCACCACCATGCCCAGTACAAGAAGGAAAGGGAATAGAACTTCACTGAGGGAAATTTACAGCCCAGAGCTGGACCTCGAAATGGGACTTGCTGGCGACACCAAGATGTATGTCTGAAGCTTGTGTGGGCTCCCCGAGCCGCTAGCTCATCCTCACTTCATGGGTTTGGAGGCCGTGTGCACTGGCCTCACCAACACAGTGAGTTACCAGTTCGCAGACGCTGTGGCCCTAGCGCTTCCCATGACACTTGCACTTGGACACAACCCCAGCTGGGGGTTGGGAGGCTGTGGAGCCTTTGGGACAGTGGTCTCACTAGCAGAAACGGGACATGGGAAGGGGCAGGCCTTGACAGTGAGACCTGCTTCTGGTTCTAACCCAAGCTCTCTGCTTCTTGTCTGCCACCATGAAGTGACCAGCAGCCTCATGACTCCAACCCCATGGACAGCACTCAGCCCTACCGCCATGCAGCATAAAGAGGCAAGGCCTTTGGGAACTGATCAGACACCCAGCCCCCCTCCCCAGTAAGTGGATTAGTTCCCTAACTGTGGAAGACCTCTCATTGTTGAGAGCGTAGGTATGGCCACCACTCTCTTCCATCTTCTCTCGCCATGTGAGGTCTTCCATCACAGGAAAGCACAAAGACTCCTGACTTGGACCTCAAGTCTCTAGAGCTCCTTGAGGCATCCTGGACTGCCTCGCCTCTAGAACTGTGTGGCGAGAAAACCTTCAGCGTTCATGATCGCCTGGTTCGTGGTACGCTGTCGCACCGACTTTAGTGGAGATCCCCTGGGTCCTCTATGGCCAGTCAGCAGAAGGGACCGGCCCTGCCAGAATGTCTTCCTCAGCTGCAGCACCTCCTACACAGCATGGGCTTGCTTCCCACACCTCAGTGTCCACTTGAGCCCCCATCATTCTGTCCTTGTTAGCCTGAACCCTCCACCCGCAGAGCCTTATCCATACCTCCTGCCCTTGTCCTGTCAAAGACACCCAGCTGGCACAGCCACCACACTGCTCTTCTCCAACTCTTTCCCTGGGTGGGCAGTTCTGGCCCCCCGCAACTTGGAAGATTTTGATAGGTGCTACTGAAATGTGACACAGTATGTCCCAATTCAGGTATTCTGGCATCCCACTGACACAGTCCTTTGAGTCCATTTAGTCACTCAATGGCAATCTAAATGTGAGCTATTCCGTAGATCCTGAAATGAAGACAAGTTCCATTTCATGGGTGGAAAGTGCATTTAACCCAACTAATCTGCCAAACCCGCAGCTCAGCAATACAGTGTGCCATCAGGGATCGGGGACACGCCCAGGGGTCAGGGCGCTGACTGATGGCTCAATGCCCATGTCCAGCACTATGGAAGGAAACTACCTCACAGGACTACCCCAAGCGCAAAGATTCAAGTCTCCTTTCTACTCTGTGTGTCAACATTTGCACCATGATAAAGCAAAAATAAAAGATAAAAATTCAAGTCGAGATTGTACTATATTCTGGTTGGGGGGAGCAATTAAAATCCTGCTTTTAGTTACAGAGAAAAATAATCGAAGACTACCAAAAGGCTTGTCAGTGCATCCAGCTAGGCGGCTCTCCTTGGGAAGCAGGTCCCAAACTTGCAGTGTGTTTGTCTTTCTTGTCTGTGGAACTGCTTATTTCTTTAAAATTTTTAAAATTATACTTATTTACATTGCGTGTGTGTGTGTGTGTGTGTGTGTGTGTGTGTGTATGTGTGTGATCCCATGGTACCTATGTGAAGCTCAGGGGCCAACCTGGAGGAGCCATTTCTCACATTCCACCATGTAGGTTTTAGGGGTGGAATCAGTCGTCAGATTCTAAGCAAGTGCCTTCTGAGTGCGCCCTCTCAGTCTTACTTTCTAGGGCTCTTTAAAAAGCCACACCTACGTTCACAGGCATGTCTTTCTTCCACAGGTCTCTCTTTCTCACGTCTTTATTAGGATCTTATTAAACCCTGGCCGTGCTTCATTAGAAGGTCCCTAGAAGGGGCAGAGACCTGCTGCCAGCTTGGGTTCCAGGAAGCTGGTGAGAGGCCCAGACCACTGGGCAAGGGGAAGGCGGAGGGAGCTGAGGCTAGGACCCTGGCTTAGGCCCCGTTGCCTTTCCCTGGTGTATTGTATGACCTGAGCAAGTCACTTCAATACCCTTGACCTCAGATTGCTCAACGGTATTGTAAAATTCTTTCCACTGTATTTTACACAGTTGTTAGGAAAAGAAAATGCACTGTAATGAGAACACACAGTCCTAGAAATATTAACGATTCTCACAGCAGGATACTCTTTTTTTTGGTAAAAGTATATAAAGTTCATAGTTGCAAGTCACTGTTAAGTGAAAACTGAACTCTTCTTCAAAACCTCTAGATCCAAAAGAAGAGAAGAGCTCTCTCAGAAAGCACCGGCATTTGGCTAATTATAGATGCATTTGAACTTGGGAAAAGTAACGTAGCCCACCTGGCCCATGAGATACAGAAAATGCACCCCATGGACTGCTTTAAGCCTGGCCCACTTGGGATTTCACATAAGCAACTCCACCCCTAAAGTCATCTCGCAAGCTCCAAGGTCACAGCCAGGGACAATAAGAGACCAGCAAAGGGACATGGAGATGTGGCTGTGGAGTGAGACCCCTTAGTACTGACAGTAAGAGACCAGCAAAGGGACATGGAGATGTGGCTGTGGACTGAGACCCCTTAGTACTGACAGTAAGAGACCAGCAAAGGGACATGGAGATGTGGCTGTGGACTGAGACCCCTGAGTACTGACAGTAAGAGACCAGCAAAGGGACATGGAGATGTGGCTGTGGAGTGAGACCCCTGAGTACTGACAGTAAGAGACCAGCAAAGGGACATGGAGATGTGGCTGTGGAGTGAGACCCCTTAGTACTGACAGTAAGAGACCAGCAAAGGGACATGGAGATGTGGCTGTGGACTGAGACCCCTGAGTACTGACAGTAAGAGACCAGCAAAGGGACATGGAGATGTGGCTGTGGACTGAGACCCCTTAGTACTGACAGTAAGAGACCAGCAAAGGGACATGGAGATGTGGCTGTGGAGTGAGACCCCTTAGTACTGACAGTAAGAGACCAGCAAAGGGACATGGAGATGTGGCTGTGGACTGAGACCCCTTAGTACTGACAGTAAGAGACCAGCAAAGGGACATGGAGATGTGGCTGTGGACTGAGACCCCTTAGTACTGACAGTAAGAGACCAGCAAAGGGACATGGAGATGTGGCTGTGGACTGAGACCCCTTAGTACTGACAGTAAGAGACCAGCAAAGGGACATGGAGATGTGGCTGTGGACTGAGACCCCTTAGTACTGACAGTAAGAGACCAGCAAAGGGACATGGAGATGTGGCTGTGGACTGAGACCCCTTAGTACTGACAGTAAGAGACCAGCAAAGGGACATGGAGATGTGGCTGTGGACTGAGACCCCTTAGTACTGACAGTAAGAGACCAGCAAAGGGACATGGAGATGTGGCTGTGGACTGAGACCCCTGAGTACTGACAGTAAGAGACCAGCAAAGGGACATGGAGATGTGGCTGTGGACTGAGACCCCTGAGTACTGACAGTAAGAGACCAGCAAGGGACATGGAGATGTGGCTGTGGACTGAGACTCCTCAGTACTGACAGTAAGAGACCAGCAAAAGGACATGGAGATGTGGCTGTGGAGTGAGACCCCTGAGTACTGACAGTAAGAGACCAGCAAAGGGACATGGAGATGTGGCTGTGGAGTGAGTCCCCTTAGTACTGACAGTAAGAGACCACCAAAGGGACATGGAGATGTGGCTGTGGAGTGAGACTCCTCAGTACTGACAGTAAGAGACCAGCAAAGGGACATGGAGATGTGGCTGTGGAGTGAGTCCCCTGAGTACTGACAGTAAGAGACCAGCAAAGGGACATGGAGATGTGGCTGTGGAGTGAGACCCCTGAGTACTGTCAGCAGATGCCTGGGGGTTCGCAACCCTGACTATGAGATATGAGTGAGCGTGTGTGTATGTGTGTGCATGTGTGTGTGTGTGTGTGTGTACATGTGCATGTGTGTGTGTACGCACGCATGTGTGCATGTGTGTGTGTTGGGCATGGGGTTGCTGTTAGACTAAACCCAAAGCCTCACAGGTGCTAAGCTCTACCACTTACTACAACCCTAGCCATCTGACTGTGGGATAGAATTACTGACAAAACTGTAGAGAGCTACTATCCAAATGTCTAGTTATGAGTCAATTGCTCAGACTTTAAAACATATTTTCCCTATAAAATGCTCAGATTATCATCCCAACTAGACTTAATTCATAGTGTAAATATGAGGGATTATCTGGATTAGGCTGGCTTCTGAAGAGGCCTGTAAGAGATTCTCTTGATTAGGCTATAGGAGGTAAGAAGACCTCCCTAAGGCGGCCTGCACCATTCCCTGAGTCCCTGAGCTGATGTCCAAGCCAGCTGAGTGCTGGAGTTCACCATCTCTGTTTCCCGACAGTGGATACCATGGACCAGTTGCCACAATCACCCACCAGCAGGACGGACTGCACTCTTGAACTGTGAGCAAAAAGAAGCCTCCTCTTGGGGCTGAAGAGATGGCTCAGCAGTTAAGAGCACCAACTGCTCTTGCAGAGGACCCGGTTCGATTCCCAGCACCCACATAGCAGCATCTTTAGCTCTAGTTCCAGAGGAATCTGATGCCTTCTTTTGCCCTCCACGGCATTGCACGACACGGGTGCACTAACCTACATGTAGATAGTACACTCATACACATAAAAAATAAATTTTAAAAAAATTTAAAAAATACTATAGTGACAAGACAGCTGGTTTGTATGTCCTAATGGTCCCACCTAGGTCCTGATGCAAGATACCAGAGATCTGGCAATAATCCCTGCCTCAGCTGCCCCTGGGGTGGTTATATAAGCAGCTCAGGACACCTGCAAAGACAAACCGAGCCTGTCATTGCTCCAGCAAACAGACTGGGAAGGAATTCTGCCTCAGCCACTGAATGGAATGGCTTGTTGCCTTTACTTTTTAATAAGAACAAGTCTCAGACGGTACCTCACACACCATACGTTTGCTAGGTTCTGCCAGCAAACACAATGGCAAGAGTTTTTGCAAGCAGACCAACCCTGGGTGCTGCCGAGTGTCAGCCAACTGGGGAAGGGTCCTGACCTGGCCTCCCTCAGAAGAGGGAGGCTCAGACCAAGGGCTCTATGGTGAGTTCCAGCAGTCAGAGACAGATACCTGGCTGGTTGGGTGGGTACGGAGAGGTGGACACAGAGGACCTGCAGCCCATCCTAAGAATCCTAGGAGTATCCAGCAGTGGCTGGGAAACAGGCGGCCTCTGCAGACAGGGCAGCAGCACTGAAGGCTGCCAGGGCTGAAGGTGAGCCCATGTGTGGACTTGTGGGGAAGTGAGCGGCACAGTCAGCAAGGCCTGGAGATGGACGGTGTGTAAGGAAGGGACTTGGCTTGAGGCAGGAATGAGCCAGGTAGCAGGCTGGGTCGGAAAGCGATGCAGTTTACAGACTCACAGAGGCCCGAAGGAAACAAGGGAGGGTGGAGACATTGGCAGAGAGTTCGGTTTAAAATGCACAGACTTGAAAAAAACTGCAAGCCAATGTCCTTGATGAGCACGGACCAAAGTGAAGGATAAAAATCTTATGTTCACTGCAGAAGAAGCAGGGAGGCTAGAGATGAAATTCACGTTCTTTCATGATAGAACTCAATAAATACAATACACACGGAACATCAATCATTGACACTATACAGGTCATATATTATAAGCCCATAAATCCAACTGTAAAAACGTGGAGGCAATTAGGAGTTCCAGGTCATCCCTGTCTATATAGCAAGTTCAAGGTCAACCTGCTTTATAGGGGAATCGATCTAAATAAATAAATAGTCAGAAAAGAAGTTACACTGTGCTTGCTTGCAGAATGTCTTATTTATAGGCAACTCTACAAAGGCTCCAGCAAAAGAAATGACTAGACTTAATAAACACCCTGCAAGGTTACAGAATTCAAAATCAGCACACAAAAATCAGTATTTCTATATGTTGATAGTGAATTACCTATAAAGAGATCAAGAAAACAATCCAGTTTGCAATAGCAGTTTAAAAGTAAGCCCTAGAAATAAATTTTACCAAGGAGTTGGAACATTTGTATAGTGAAAACTATAAAATGTTGATCAGAAAAATAGAAAACTTAAATAATATAGTTAAAATGTTATTATTCAAAGTGTTCTATGGATTCAACGCTATCATAGGAAAAACCACCTGAAAATTCACAGGCAACCATTAATGGCCTCAAATAGGCAAAGCCATCTTGAGAAAACAAATGGAGCTAGAGGCATCATACTACCTGATTTCCAGTTATATCATGAAACTATCACAATTCAAACATCACGATCTGGCATAAAATGGATACGCAGACTGAAACGGCAGGCGTGGCTCCCCCAGTTTCCTTTCCTGTTGCTCCTGTGATAAAATATTCTGACCAAAAGCAACTCAGGGGAGAAAGAGTTTATTTTCGCTCACAGTTTGAGGTCCAGTCTGTCAGGAGGGCCCAGGCAGCAGGGGCTAAAAGCAGCCGGTCACACCACCTCCACAACCAGGAAATGGATAATGCATGCATGCTCCACTCCTTTTCGACAGTTATAAAGTCTAGAATTCCAGCTGAGGCACAGTTTCAACCACAATTAAGATGGATCTTCCTTCATCAAGTAACATAAGATACTCTCCCCGAAGCATGCTAAGGACCATCTCCCAAGACCAACTATCAAGTTGACAGCACTAACCATCACAGGAACCAAGAAACTAGCCTAGCCATGCAAATGTACCCAACATATGAGTAACTCTTCCTTAATGAAGTCCCAAGAATGGGGAAAGGACAGTGTCTAAGTAAATGGTCCTTGTTAACTGTAAGCTACATGCAAAAGAATGCAATAGGACCCTTATCCTACAGAACACACTAAACTCAATGCAAGGTGGATTTAAAAAGAGTTGAGCTGGGAGTGGTGGCGCACGCCTTTAACCCCAGCACTCGGGAGGCAGAGGCAGGCGGATCTTTGTGAGTTCAAGGCCAGCCTGGTCTACAGAGTAAGTTCCACGACAGCTGGGGCTACAGGGAGACCCTGTCTCGAAAAGTCAAAAAAAAAAAAAAAAGCCACCGAGTTCATCTACTTCAAAATAGGAAAAGGACCTGAACGATTGATTTTCTTTTTCTTTTTTTGGATTTTGTTGCTGTCTTGAGATGGGGGCCTCAATATATAACCCAGGCTGGCCTTGAACTCTCTGTCCTCTGCCTTAGCCTTCCTAGTGCTGGGACCACAGGTGTGCACTAGCATACCTGACAGTTTTCTAACAAAGACATGCAAATGAGTCTGGTGAAGTGGCTTGGGCGGTAAAGGAGCTTCTTGCCAGACCTAACGACCTGAGCTCCGTCCCTGGGACTTACACAGTGGAAGGAGAGAGCTAACTGCCAAGTTGTCCTCTGACCTCCATATGTGTGCCATGACATGCACAAGGGCACAGACACACACACAGACACAGATACAGACAGACAGACAGACAGACAGACACACACACACACACACACACACACACCAGGGTAACTTTAAAACTTTTTTTTTTTTTTTTGTCTTTTTGAGACAGGGTCTCCCTTTAGTCCCAGCTAGCCTGGACTTGCTATGTAGACCAGGCTGGCTTTGAACTCCCAGAGATCTGCCTGCCTCTGCTTCCTGAGTGCTGGGATTAAAGGTGTGTGCCACCACACCTGGGTAAAACTTTTTTTTCAAGGCAGACAAAGAAATGGCCAAGAAGAATATATGAAAAGTTCTCAAAATCACAAAAGGATAGGTGAGTCAAAACCACAGTTACAAATCACTTCATGCCTCTTAGGGAGTCTATCACCAGAAATACAAATCAAATACAAGCAGACCTTGGCCAGGATATGGAGAAAAGAAACCCTTACACACTGCTGGGGAGGGGATGCTGGGATAGTTGTAGTGTGGACGGTCCTCCAGAAACTGAAAACAGAACTACGGCCTGCTCCCCAGCCCTCCTCGGTGTGCTCCAAACGACCTGAACTCAGCGTG
The DNA here is from genome assembly GCA_009823505.1 of Rhizomys pruinosus. Lineage (NCBI taxonomy): Eukaryota > Metazoa > Chordata > Mammalia > Rodentia > Spalacidae > Rhizomys > Rhizomys pruinosus. The sequence goes on along the minus strand of VZQC01009601.1, from coordinate 632,422 downwards.
CTGGGAGACATCTGCCCTCACCTCGCTGCTATATTTACCACAGCCAAGATATAAAACCAACCCAAGTGTCCTGGAGAGGGGAATGTGATCTTACTCAGCTATAAAAAGGGGGGGGGGGGGCGGGGTTCTTAGCTGTGTTTTGGTTTGGAGCAGGTTACGAGTGGAAGATAAGGCTAAGTGGACAGAGGAGAATGAATCTACATACTGTAGGAAGTGACAAAAGATGGATTCCTTTTTCATCGCTCATCCTGTTTAACTCTCTCACCAAGTTGGGTGAATCTGCTATTAAATCGGCAATTATAGGCGCGGTAGAGCGAGTAACGGCATCTCCGTCAACCGCTCTTGCAGAGTACCCGGGTTCGATCCCAGCACCCTCACGAGATGGTCGGGTTTGTAATAGAACCTTAGGTCTGTAACTTTAGGCCAATCTCCTCAGGCAGAATCTGTTTCCAGCTTCCAGGGAATCCGAGCACCCTCGTTTCTGTATCCTTTCCGTCTGAGCCATATTGCACGACATCACGGGTGCACAGCAGACCTGCATGCAGACAGTACATACACATAAAGAACAAATAAATTAAATTAATAAGAAAATAAATAAATAATAATCAGAAAGGATGGGGAAAAAATGTAAAAAAAAAAAAAATGAAGGAGAGAGATGATCAGCCAGGGAGGGGTCTCTGGTGCTTTTGAGGGAAGCCTCGTGGGGGCTGTGGGGGGGCGGTTGGGGGACGTTGATTGAGTGTCAAGAGCAAAGAGGCACAGTGTATTTCAGATTTGTTCGGCTTTCTTACAGGTGCTTTGAGACTGGACTACGAACCCAGTGGCTACACACAAGTCTGCTGAAGTAGGGCACGGGTTTCGCTGCAGGGAGGAGGAACATGAATGCCTAAGCCTCTCCAGAATTTGTTAACGCTTGCTTGTAGTCGGCTGGATATGTAAGTCCTTGGTGTGTTGAAGCAAAAAGCGAGAATTATTAAGGGGTGGAGAGAATGCCTAGCGGTTAAGGGCGCCGCGGCCGACTGCTCTTGCAGAGGAACCCGGGGGTTCGATCCCCAGCAAACCACAAACCACATGGTGGCTGAAGAACCATTTCGTATATTACTCCTAGTTGTTGCTCAACGGGAAATGGTCCTGGCGGTCACGCCCTGTCGTCGGTATTGTTTCTCTTTCGTAGTGGTAGCTGACCTGAACTAGGCTGTCGCGGGAGGTAGTGGCGGAGCGAGCAATACATTGAGGTGTGTCACAAACCTTAACAATGGCAGACGGTCTAACATTGCAATGACACTTGCATAAAATAAAACACACCATACATAAAAGTTTAAAAAAAAGACAGTTCTTGGGTAAAAGAAAGAATATTGAATAGTAACTAATGAATATCTGTCAGTAGGGTAGATTTAGACTGGGGTGGAATGGATGGACAGCAGGGCAGACAAAATGCGGCTACCTACGAGCATCGCGCGCACTGTTAACAGTAGACCATTAGCAGAGAAAACGAGCGGCCGACAAGATATTGTGTCTGGGGCCTACTTGAAGTTGACCATCTAGAATGGGACCAGTCATCCCAGGGCAAGGGCATTGGCCCTGACAAAACTGCTCGTTCTATCTGGAACCAGCCATATTTCAGAACCAGCAGCGATAACAATACAATAGTCCCAGAATACTGCAGCCTGAAGCAGGTAGCCCAACTGTCACTTGTGGTGGACCGCATGCTCCACCCCAGCCAAGGGCACCCCAGAGCCCAGGGGTACAGTGTGGGTGCTCTTACCAGCTGCTCAACAGCCTAGTTTCACTTTTCCAACTAAACCTGGGCTGGAGCCGTCTTTCCGTCTCCACCTCCCATCTGGAAGGCATTGTGGGTCATTCTCTCACATGTCACTCAAAACACCCACGCGATTTAGAGCCATATGGCTGCGCAGTCCTGGCTTACTGTATGGGGTGCTGCTGTGCTCGGCCTAGCCCTACTCCCTACCTGGTTATTTGGCCCAGAGGAGAGTTGCATGCAGGGCTCCTTGGATTCTGGTCATGGACGGGACTGACTCTGAGCCTCTCTGACAACAGTCGCCTCCCTCCAGCCTGGTGACAAAGCAACTTCAGACTAAAACAATGGTGTCAGCTTTGGCAAGGACAAGGCATGCCCCTTCCCCACTGAAAACTCTTCCACAGCGTCCCCCTGAAGCCAGCCAACCCTTCCATTCACGGTGACTCCTAACTGATTTTCATAGAGAGATGGAGAGGTAGACGGTGCAGAGGGAGGGGACAGACGGGTCAGTGGCTCGGTGGAGGGTAAGTAAAGTACACACTGCTAGATAGGGCGGGGAGGTGAGTTTGAGAAGATCCAGGAGCGCAAACAAATACTAGCTAGAGGTGGCTCGTCCAGCCTTAGTCACCAAGGTTTAGGTTCGTTTGGTCTACAGGTTTCAGTGACAGCAAGCCCAATTACATGGAGAATATGCTTGAGAAAGAGAAGAAGTCTTACTCTTTTCTTACTCTCTCCCCAACTTCAACAGTGGAAAGATACACGATCAGCTCCTCACCACAGAGTACGTTGGGAGACCTGTGTTTTGTTTCCCCGTCAAACTCTAAGACTTTCAGCTTCTTCAGTCAAAAGGGAAAACATTTCAATCACAACGCTTTTTTCTGTGGTTCCTTACTTGCACTGAAAACCTGTTCAGCGGTCCCTGCTCCTGGTGCTTGCAGCCGGTCACTTGAACACAAGCACTAGCTACAGCACCTACCAGTTTTGGGAGTTTGGCCCATGTTGATTGGACACGTTAGTCAAGTCTGAACGAGGAGGGTGGTCCGTCAACTATAATCCATGATTTGGGAAAAAGAGGGACTCCATTTTCTCCATGTATTCCCCCAGCAAATCATAATCCGTGATGGCAATCACTTGTTGTCTATTTTTGTTATATTGTTCTTCTTGTTCATCATCATCTGTACTGATGCTTGTTTACAAACCAAGACCTTTCACGGGAGCGTAGTGGTAAGCAGCGCAGCCTGTGAAGGGTGGGCCGGTGTTATGGATTTTGGGAGAGAACCCACTGTATGACGTGGTGGGCTTCTTGGTAAGACTGCATCCAGGTGGAGTGGTGTAGCATAGGCATTCGAGGCTCGCTGTGAAATAGATCTGGGAAGGTACGCTTCCTTGTAGAAAGGGCAGGGACTACCGCCCACCGGTCGGAGCTGCAGACCGAAAGTCACCTTCACGTGGCCCTTCACAGGCTGCCCTTTCTTCGGAGAAAGATCCGAACGTATAACCAACCACATGCAAGTGACTGTGCCATCTGCTCGGGGGTATTGAGACCCATGGGGTCACGCTGTGCCGACACAGTTCATCCCTGCACTCAGGCTGCAAAGTGAGGATAATATTGTTCCTTGGAGTGGGCCATGGCCTATTATGGGGTGAAAATGTCCATCACACAAACAGATTCTTTTCATAAGACTGGTCTTCATTGACAAAAACACCTTCAATCTCACACTCACCATTTGGGTATCTAGTAATATATTTAAGTTTGAGTAATAAAAAGTGTTGGTTTTGGGGAAGAGGACTGAATTACTATCGAGATGGTTTTTTGAATCCTTGTGCACTCCCTCTTTGTAGACTCGTTTAGTGAGTCAATGTGAAAATTGGTGCTGCCAACTAAATGGAGGTCCCTAAACAAAAATGTAAAACATGGANCAGACTGATCAAAGAGCACAGTGTTTTCAGATGTTCGCTTCTTACAGTGCTGAGGACTGAACCCAGGGCTACACACAATCTGGAAAGCACTCTGCCAGGAAGCTATGAATCTAGCTCTCAGATTTGTTAACTGCTTGTCAGTACGGCTAGGAGAAGCCTTTTTAAGAATTTTAAGGGGCTGGAGAGATGGCCTAGCTGTTAAGGGCGCCGACTGCTCTTGCAGAGGACTCGGGTTCGATCCCCAGCACCCACCATGGTGGCTGAGAACCATCTTTAACTCCAGTTCTAGGGAAATCCGACGCCCTCTTCTGACCTCCGCGGTATTGCACGACATGGGTTCACAAACCTACATGCAGACAGTACATTCATACACATAATAAAATACATAAAAGTTTAAAAAAAAGACAGTTCTTTAAAAAAAAAAAGAATTTTAAAAATCTATATATCCAGTAGGTAGATGGGTGGATGGATGGACACACAGACAAAATGCCCTAACAGCTCCTGTTAAGCGTAGACATCAAGAAACAGCTACAGATATGTTCTGGGCCTGAAGTTGACCATCTAGAAATGAGACACAGTCTCCAAGTTGCCCTGTCGTCTGGACAGCAATCAGAACCAGAGCGAACATACAATAGTCCCAGAAAACAGCCTGAAGCAGGTAGCCCAACTGTCACTTGTGGTGGACCGCATGCTCCACCCCAGCCAAGGGCACCCCAGAGCCCAGGGGTACAGTGTGGGTGCTCTTACCAGCTGCTCAACAGCCTAGTTTCACTTTTCCAACTAAACCTGGGCTGGAGCCGTCTTTCCGTCTCCACCTCCTCATCTGGACATGCAGTGTGGTCATCTCATGTCATCAAAAACACCCACCATTTAACAAATGGCTGCGCAGCCTGCTTATGATGGGTGCTGCTCTCGGCCCCAGCTCCCTACCATTCCCAGAGGAAGTGCAGCAGGTCCTGGATTCTGAGCACACTGACTCTGAGCCTCTCTGACAACAGTCGCCTCCCTCCAGCCTGGTGACAAAGCAACTTCAGACTAAAACAATGGTGTCAGCTTTGGCAAGGACAAGGCATGCCCCTTCCCCACTGAAAACTCTTCCACAGCGTCCCCCTGAAGCCAGCCAACCCTTCCATTCACGGTGACTCCTAACTGATTTTCATAGAGAGATGGAGAGGTAGACGGTGCAGAGGGAGGGGACAGACGGGTCAGTGGCTCGGTGGACAGACACACTGCTAGATACATAGACAGACAGACACATATAGCTAGAGTGCCCTCCCCTTAGTCCAAGGTTTAATCGTCTACAGTTTCAGCTGTACACAGCCAATTACATGGAAAACTGAACAGGAAGTCTTTCTCTCCAACTTCACAGGTGGAAGATACACGATCAGTCCTCACCACAGAGACTGGAGACCTTGTTTTGTTTCCTCAAACTCTAGACTTTCAGCTTTTCAGTCAAAGGAACATTTCACAGCTTTTCTGTGTCACATCTAAACTGTCAGCGTCCCTCTCTGGTGCTCAGCGTCACTTGAACACAAGCACTAGCTACAGCACAGTCAGTCTGAACAAGGTGGCCACTAACAGATTTGGAAAGAGGACTCCATTTTCCAGCATTCGTGATGGCATATTGTTGTCATTTTTGTTATATGTCTTCTTGTTCATCACTTACTGTGCTTAGTTTACAAACCAAACCTTTCCACGGGGGTGTGTAACACCAGCCGTGAGCCGCTGTATATGGAGAACCACTGAATACTTGGGTTTGGTACCATCCATAGTTACAGGCATCCGCTGAAAGATCTGAAGGTCGTCCTTTAGAAAGGGAGGACTCCCCCACCCTGCACTATCCCTTCACCTCACAGGCTCGAAAGTCCAAGTCTACACCACAGGCAGTGACTGCACCTGCCTTTGAGTGACCCAGGGTCACCCGCCAGTTCATCCTGCATCAGGCTGCAAGTGGAAAATGTCCTTGGAGTGCCATGGCTTTATGTTCAAAGTCACACAAACAGATTCTTTTCATAAGACTGGTCTTCATTGACAAAAACACCTTCAATCTCACACTCATGTATATAATTATATATTTAAAAAAAGTGTTGGCAAAGACAGAGAGGTTTGAATCCTTGTGCACTCTTAGTGAGAATGTAAAATGGTGCAGCCACTATGGAGGTCCTAAACAAAAATTAAACAATGGATGCTTATTTGCTCTAGCAATCCACTTCTGGCTGGGTACATTCCTAAATGACCTTAAAGCAGTGACATTTGTAGACCTATGTTCTTAGCAGCATAATTCACAACAGCCAAAAGAGAGACATAACCCAAGTGTACATTAATGGATGAAAACCAAACAAGCTGTGGTGTGCACACATAACAGAATACCATTCAGCCCTAGACGGGAGGGAAACTGACCCGTGGGCAGACCTCAAGGACATTCTGCTTGACGAGACAGCTTTTACTTACAGGAGATACCTAGAGAATCAGATGTATAGAGACCCAAAACAGAATGGTGGCTGGGGGGAGGACGGGGGAACTGGGGGTGGGGGTGCTGCCACAGAGATGCAAGGATTCAGATGGGATAAGAAGTTCGGATATGAACAGAGGTGAAGGTTGCAGAGTAATGTGACTGTTAACAAACATAATGTCATTGATCTGAACATTCATGAATGGTTAAAATGGTAAATTTCACACTAACATATTTTACTACAATGGAAAGAGGGTCTGGCTAGAACTAAACTCGCAAAAATGTTTTAATTTTTCAGTTATTTCAAAATTTCCAAGCTACATTGGATTCATGGAGGCTAATAATTATCCTGTAGTTTCAAATATCCCTGGACACTGTTTTCTTTAGATTTGTCATCAGCTAAACAGGGTGGTGGTAGAGACCTCCGAGGATTGCCGTGGGAGTTAAACAGGGTTATTCACCAACAATGTCCGAATGTAACTGCTACTGGGTGGTGCTACAGACAAGACCTGTAATCCGCCTCCACCTCAACCCCACCACCTTCCCTGGGCAGTCCCAACTCACCTATGAGCTTCAGAATGAAGTTCATCCATTGGTTTCCTGGCATTAACAACATTAAACCATGATGTGTTCCTGGGACATACTCCACACAACATAAGGGTATGCTTTTTTGTATGACTGACACATCTCTATCAAGACATAAACTCCTCCAACACAGGCCTTCTTAGTCATCCCTAGCCACAGTGTATACATAGCACAGAGTTTGTACCAAATAGAAGCTCAATAAATATTTGATGGGACTTTCAGGGCCTCTCTGTAAATGTTAGGCTTGGATGCCTACAAAGTAAAGTCATTCTCCTCTGGGGGTAGATGATGAAAATTCGTGGGCTGGGGTACAGTTCAGTGGTAGAGCTCAAACCTAGCATGTACAAGGTCCTGGGTTCCACCCCAGCACTGAAAAACAAAAACAAAAACAACCTTATGAATCATTTGTACTTGACAGAAGAAAAAATAACTTTCCAGCTTCCCACATCCGAGAGATGTGAGTCTGAGAACTGGAGACACAACCGACCTGGGTTCTGGAAGTGTCCCTACTTCATTTTCTATTTTGAAATGTCTTCTTAAACATTCATTTGTGCGTGTGCGTGTGTGTGTGTGTATCAGACGACAACTTGTGGGAGTTGGTTCTTTTCAACCATATGGTTCTCTTCAACCTAGAACTCTAGTCATCAGGCCTGACGGCATGCCCCTTTACCCACTGAGCCATCTAGCCAGCCCCCATCCCACCATTAGAACTTGGCCATGAAGTGACAGTGAAGCCTGCATCACTGAGTCCTCCATCCGTCATCCATACAACCGCTTACCCAGACACAGCACATGGAGCCCTCACAGCAGCTCAAGTTGTCAGTAGCAAGGTTTAAGGAAATGGTGCAAAGGCCCAAGAACTCCTGTCCCTTTTCTTGATTTGACATTTGACCAATGTCACTTAAACAGACTTTATGAAGCACAGCTAGTGCACCCAAGGTGTCTGCATGTGGAATCCAGAGATCTGGGAGAGCTATGGTTTGATCACCCTTCACTGACAGATGCCACACAAAACTTTCCTGAGGATATGGAGAGGGGATACCGAGAAAGAGATGTGTCCAAGTCCACCTCCCCAAACCTTGGTAAAGATCCACCATAACTCCAGGCCCTGCTGCATCTTCTTATTTCCTCACAAACCTGACTCCTGGACAGGGTGAACAGGCGCAGAGCTCCAGCACTAACAAGCTCTGTTTCACAGAACAAGTGGTGTGCGCCCCGCCATCCAAACTCCTGAGAGCGCCTCGTACCCCTGCCTTCAGAATTTCTTCCCTGGAATAAGAGCTGCAGACTGAGCTGAAGGGGCTTTTCCTGCTGCTGAGGCAGACCTGGCTCCTCAGAGTCCTCCTCAGAGAGTCCTCCACCCTTCAACTTTTAAAGCTCAATTTTAAGTCTCTTTCCCAGTTTATACATACAAAGGAAGTCACAGGCACTCTCTAAATCTACGCTACAAGCACATATCAAACACAGGAAACTGTCCTCTTAAGGGAGGCTTATGGCTGGGGCTCCACCTGCTGCTGGTGTGGCTTGGAAGGCTCCTGCATGCACCTGACCCAGCAACGCTTAAGAGCATGCCACTGTTGGCAGCACGGCTCCTCTTCTAATGACGGGCAAGCTATTTATTTGTTCTGGGCACATATCCAGCAAGGCTAACAAGGCTATGTGGAAGAAAAGTCTTTTCCAGCCTTTTCCACAGCGTGAGTGGATGAGCACCTTTCTACACTCAATCCTAGAATTACATGATGAACTAAGGGCTGGAGAGATGGCTCAGTGGGTAAGAGCACTGATCGTTCTTGCAGAGAACCCAGGTTGGGTTCCCAACACCCAAACTGTCAGTAACCACCAGTAACTCCAGTTCCAGGGGATTTGATGCCTTCTTCTGACCTCTGGGGACATTGCACAACATGGGGACCCCTACCTATGTGCAGGCATTACATTCATATGCATAAAATAAACATAAATAAAATAAAATAATAAACTTACCAGTTGGGCATGGCTGGCATAAACCTGCAGTCCCAATACTCAGGAGGCTGAGATAGGAGGATTGTGCGTTCTAGACCAACCTGGGCTACATAGTGAGTTCTGAGCCAGCCTGTGCCACATAGTGAGTTCTGAGCCAACATGGGTGGGCTACAGAGATGTGATTGATGCTGTTTTAAAAGTTCCAATAAATGGGGCTGGAGAGATGGCCTAGTGGTTAAGAGCGCCGCCTGCTCTTGCAGAGGACCCAGGTTCAATTCCCAGCACCCACATGGCGGCTAAGAACCGTCTTTAACTCCAGTTCCAGGGGAATCCGACGCCCTCTTCTGACCTCCACGGCATTGCACGACACAGGTGCACCAACCCACATGCAGACAGTATACTCATACACATAAAAAATAAATTAAAAAATTTAAAAAAAAGTTCCAATAAATAAATTTTTTAAAATAAGGTTCCTGTTTTTTTGTTTGGTTTTGTTTTTTGGAGACAGGGTCTCCCTATTGCCCCAGCTGGCCTGGAGCTCCATATATAGACCAGGCTTGGCTTTGAGAGATCCATCTGCTTCTGCCTCCTGTGCACTGAAATGAAAGATGTGCACAGGGTTGGAGAGATGGCCTAGCGGTTAAGAGTGCCGACTGCTCTTACAGAGGACCCGGGTTCGATCCCCAGCACCCACATGGCGGCCGAGAACCGTCTGAAACTCCAATTCCAGGAGAACTCCAGTTCCAGGGGAATCTGACACCCTCTTCTGACCTCCGCGGCATTGCACGACACAGGTGCACAGACCTGCATGTAGACAGTACACTCATACACATACAGAAATAAATAAAATTTAAAGAAATTAAAAAACAAAAAGAAAGATGTGCACAGCCACTCCTGGCTCTTGTTATTTTTTTAACAGGCAAAGATAAACTTAGGTATATCAAAGGATACAGGAATAAAAAATGGCAGAGCCACTTATTTTAATATTTGAAAAACAAATAAAACATAGATGAACTCCAAAAGCACTGTATCAAAGAGTGGGAGAGAAAGCCCACTTACTGTGTGATCCAGAGAGGTGCACATCTCTTATGATGGGAAGCAGGCTGGGGGGTGTCTACGGCTAGAAGAGAAACCCCCAGGGAACCAGGTTTCTTTTGGGGGGAGGGTGGAGCTGGGATTGATGGAAATGTTCTAAAAAATAAGTCTCTATTGATGGCTCCACAATGCTGTGAATGTTCCAAAAAAAAAAATCACTGAATTATATAATTAAAGTGAGAAAATTTTACAGGATGTAAAGTGTATGTTGGTAAAACTATTAAAATTAAATGTTAATTATAAATTCTTACCAGTCTAATATACATTACAAGGAGGATTTAGGCATATAATTCAAGGTAAAGCATACTTTAAAATATAAAAGCAATGGATTTCAATGAAAGAGTCACAAAAGAGAATTTCCTAAATCTATGGTTCCAGTGCTACACGATGTAGAACATTAGGGGCTTTCTTAAGGCTCTGGCTCAAAGTAAATAAAAGATAACTAAAAAAAAACTTAAAAAGCTGGTGGCACAGTGTAGTGACAGAGTGCTTGCCTAGCGCATGTAAGACCCCGTGTTCAAGCCCCTGCACCCCAAACACGAAACAACAAACACACAGTCAGCCTTGTGTAGCTGTAGATTGCACAGCCAAATATTCAATCAGCCAGGGATTGAAAAGAGTCAGGGGAAAACATCTGAATTAAACCTGAAACTTTCTCTGGAGGGCTAAGAAGAGAGCTTAGAAGGTAAAGTACTTGCTGTGCAAATTTGGGTCCCTGGCACCAAGCACGGAGGCCTGCGCCTGTGATCCCTCACGGAGCACCTCCGGGCTCACGGGCCTCCAGCGTAGCTAACTCTGAGTGCCAGACTCAGTGGGGGATGCGGTCTCAAAACCAAGTGGAGTGCAGTAGAGGAAGATACCTGATGTCAACCTCTGGCCTCTGCCCACGCATGCACAGGCACCTGCACACCATGAACGAACGAACACACGCACACACACACACACACACACACACACCCTTTTCCTTCATCATAGTCCCTAAATTGCACACCACTCACACTGTCTAGAGATGATTTGGAAGACATGGGAGGCCTGAAGTGAAGCTCAGGGCAGGACACTTCCCCAGCGTGGGGGGGGGGGGGGTGTGTTCTAATCTGGAGTGAAGCTCAGGCCGGGGCACTTCCCCAGCATATGGGGGCCCTGCGGTCTAATCTGGAGTGAAGCTCAGGCTGGGGCACTTCCCAGCATGCGGGGGCCCTGCGGTCTAATCTGGAGTGAAGCTCAGGCCGGGGCACTTCCCCAGCATGCGGGGGCCCTGCGGTCTAATCTGGAGTGAAGCTCAGGCCAGGGCACTTCCCCAGCATGCGGGGGCCCTGCGTTCCAATACAAGAATCACAGGAAATGGATTTAAAACCACTAAGAGAGGCGATGTGGAGAGTCCATGCAAACACGGCACCACCTGATGAGACTTCAGATCCAGAGATTTTTGTGTCATGGGAGGATCCTGGATCCAATCCTTCACAGATCCCAAGGAACAATTCACCTCCAGCAAAATTCAAAGTGTGTGTGTGTTGTTATATGTGTCTGTGCTGTGCTTATGTGTGTGATATGTGTGTTATATATGGGTTTGTGTGGTATGTGTGCTGAGTATTTATGTCTTTGTGTTGCATGACTTTGTTTGACTTTTAGTTAGCTGAATTTAAAAATAATGTAGGAGAGCAAAGAGCTTAGGAAAGCTATAACATTACTGGGAGAAGAAGATGGGAAGACTGGAGGAAGGGCAGGCCCCACAAACACTAACAGTGCGATTCTAATGCAAGGCCAAAGCTTTGGTTATAACAGAAGGAAGTGAGAAGTGACTTATGTTGTTTTATATCTGTACCTGAAGTGACTGTGAGATTTTTACAGCCCAAAAGTGACTGCCAGATCATGAGGCCTCTTGAGTTTTTTTCCATCCAGGACACGAGAAATCACACAGGTGACTTGAGGAGACCACAGGGACTGAAGTACTAATAATGTTATTGCTTCATATTCATCGTAGTTCACACTCATTCCCCTAAACAACCGTATAAAAACACTGTGTAGAAATGTATCAATATGCGGAAACCTGATTAAAAGAGAGTTAGGGAGAGAGAATCCTCAAATTCAGAACAATGGTAACCTCCTGTCAGGGAGAGGGGCTGAGGATAGGTGACATTGGCGGGATTTTCTACTTCAGCTTGGAGAGCACATACATGCTGCTGTTAATATTGGTTAAAAATGATACAGTCTTGGGGCTGGAGAGATGGCCTAGTGGTTGAGAGCGCCGACTGCTCTTGCAGAGGACCCGGGTTCGATCCCCAGCACCCACATGGCGGCTGAGAACCGTCTGAAACTCCAATTCTAGGAGAACTCCACTTCCAGGGGAATCCGACACCTCTTCTGACCTCCGCAGCATTGCACAACACGGATGCACAGACTTGCATGCAGACAGTACATTGATACACATACAGAAATAAAAAATAAATAAATAAATAAAAAGACTTTAAAAATGATACAGTCTTGGGGCTGGAGAGACAGCTCAGCGGTTAAGAGCACTGACTGCTCTTGCAGAGGACCCAGGTTCAATTCCAGCACCCACATGGCAGCTAAGAACCATCTTTAAGCCAGGTGTGGTGATGCACGCCTTTAATCTCAGCACTCCCCTCAGGAGGCAGAGGCAGGCAGATCTCTGAGAGCTCAAGGCTCGCCTGCTCTACAGGGCTAGTTCCAGGCCAGCTGCGGCTACAGGGAGACTGTGTCTCAAAACACCAAAAAAAAAAAAAAGATACAGCTAGGCGTGGTGGTGCATGCCTTTAATCCTAGCACTTGGGAGGCAGAGGCAGGCGGATCTTTGTGAGTTCAAGGCCAGCCTGGTCTACAGAGTGAGTTCCAGGCCAGCTGGGGCTGCAGAGAGACCCTGTCTCAAAAAAGACAAAAAAAGATAGTCTTTTATATATGAAATATCTGGTGAAGCAGTCTTTAGTAGATACATACATGTTGAAAAGATGAATTGGAAAATACTTATATAAATAGCATAGAATCAGGTTGATCACGTGTGCTGAGCACCCAGCCCAGAGCCCGTCTTCGAATCACTGGCATGGTGCTCGGTAGCTCCTAGGAACTCTGAGCTCCCTTTCCAACATGGAGGAGACAAAGGAAGAGGGGCAAAAGCATTCACGGCACTGTTGTAGAGTAAACAAGAAGCTGTCTCCTGAAGAGCTCTAGCACAGACTGGAAAAGAATTGGCACTGGGCTCGTATGTGGACCTTTACCTCATGCTGGGAGAAGATCCACCACTCACTTTTCTCAAGGTCACATTGAAATGAGCAGAGACAAGATTTGAATTCATGCTAATGGTAATCCTAAACTCTTCATTCCAGTGTTATTCCTTCTCCCCAGGAGAATCCTATTACTACAGCTTTATGATAACAGTGTTATAATACTCATGGATTTTTTTTTAAATCACCCATATATGACTACAGATAGAAAAATAAAAGCAATTTTCCTAGAAATTAACCCAAAGATAAGGTGACCTAGATAGTCACTGGTAACCCAACATCTTTGCACACTCGAAAAGCCCAACTTATTTAGTTGAGGCAAACAATAGAACTGGACTGTGCATCAAGTGAAGTCCCCGCCCTTCTAAATCCTCATACTGGCCAGCTAATTTGAATAATATATCCAGATCCAAAGACCAGTGTTTAAAGGAAGCACAGAGGACCAAACATTGGTTTAGACAAGTTTTGTCACCCAAATCCTTTCCAAACCAAAGGATTCTGAACTGCAAAGGAAAGCAACAGGAATTTCCTTTGGAAAAAAGAAGAGGCAGCCTCTCAGATGCACACTCACTCGGGCAAAATCAACTGCAGGACGGGACTGTTTCTCATTCTGTGACTGAAAACTTGCAATCAATGCTACTTACAAACAGAACATGCTATCTACAAGGTTCAACGTCCCATGTTTAGGAGGGCTCTGTGGGTCTCTGTGGACATGGAGGGAGGGCCTTCCAAACCACAGAGGTGTCCCCCAATGTTGAGATTTTACGATTCTAAGCATATAAAATATACATTCAAAACACGTCAACATTCTAGGAGCTGTGGACCGATGCTGAGCCTCTCCTTGAGGTGAAAGCTGGCACCACGCCCACTGTCTGGTAATTAGCGACACCTCCCTGACTGGCACTTGCCCATCTTTGTTGAACTTCAAAAACTCTGTTAGTCCCCACATCCCAATGACGCTTGTACAATGAGGAGGAGATAAAGGGACTAACACAACACTGGCTTCCTTGCTAGACCATAGGTCCAGTTCCAGTTTTCAATTCTTAACCACACTTACTAGGAAAGCAAAAAGATTCCCACAGAATTAAAGAGATTAATACCAGGTCTGCAGTAGCCCCAAGCCAAACTCAACTGGGCATTTGTGAAAGTTTCTTCTGGATTATTTTGTAAGGGTCAGAAAGGTTTAACAGCAATGAGACTTCTAGACAGATCGATAAGGTCAATTGATCTCTCTCTCTCTCTCTCTCTCTCTCTCTCTCTCTCTCTCATTTCTGTGACATCCAGCAAAGGGCTTTATGATTCATTTATGTTTGATATATGCTTCCTACTTTACTAAAAGGCAACTTTCTAAAGTACTCAGGAGACAGAGGCTGGAGGATTTTGAGTTAGAGGATAGCCTGGCTCAAAAAGTCAATAGAAAGGACTGGGTCATGGGTAGAGTCCTTGCCTATAACAAATACATTCCTGTGTTGATGAGCAGAATATCACACACACACACACACACACACACACACACAC
>VZQC01009601.1:574670-616770 GCA_009823505.1 Rhizomys pruinosus | reverse complement strand
CACGTTTACTGGTGGACTCATCCTAGAGAAAAGCTCTAGTCCGTTAGCAGGAGGGCTAACCACACGTTTACTGGTGGACTCATCCCAGAGAAAAGCTCTAGTCCGTTAGCAGGAGGGCTAACCACACACGTTTACTGGTGGACTCATCCCAGAGAAAAGCTCTAGTCCATTAGCAGGAGGGCTAACCACACACGTTTACTGGTGGACTCATCCAAGAGAAAAGCTCTAGTCCATTAGCAGGAGGGCTAACCACACGTTTACTGGTGGACTCGTCCAAGAGAAAAGCTCTAGTCCGTTAGCAGGAAGGCTAACCACACACGTTTACTGGTGGACTCATCCCAGAGAAAAGCTCTAGTCCGTTAGCAGGAGGGCTAACCACACGCTTACTGGTGGACTCGTCCAAGAGAAAAGCTCTAGTCCGTTAGCAGGAAGGCTAACCACACACGTTTACTGGTAGACTCATCCCAGAGAAAAGCGCTAGTCCGTTAGCGGGACACGTTTACTGGTAGACTCATCCCAGAGAAAAGCTGTAGTCCGTTAGCAGGAAGGCTAACCACACGTTTACTGGTGGACTCATCCTAGAGAAAAGCTCTAGTCCGTTAGCAGGAGGGCTAATCACACGTTTACTGGTGGACTCATCCCAGAGAAAAGCTCTAGTCCGTTAGTAGGAGGGCTAACCACACACGTTTACTGGTGGACTCATCCCAGAGAAAAGCTCTAGTCCATTAGCAGGAGGGCTAACCACACACGTTTACTGGTGGACTCATCCCAGAGAAAAGCTCTAGTCCATTAGCAGGAAGGCTAACCACACGTTTACTGGTGGACTCATCCCAGAGAAAAGCTCTAGTCCATTAGCAGGAGGGCTAACCACACACATTTACTAGTGGACTCATCCCAGAGAAAAGCGCTAGTCCATCTGTCTGGCATCTCCTGGTCTGGACATTGGCTCCTGGAGCCCTGGACCTGAAGGAGGAGTGAAGGCAGCTCTGGGTGTCAGGAGACCCCAGACCCCCCAAGGGACCAAAGAGCCCAAAGGAGAACCCCAAGCTTCCCAAGAACTTTGGTGGCACCGTGGCGACCTTCTAATACTGATGCATTCATATGATTTGCATTTATGATTTTCATTAGCCAGCACATACAGGAGAAGCCCAGGACAGGTAACCAGCTACCCTTCAAGCAAAGGCAGAGCCGGTTGAACTGGTCTATCAAGAGATGAGGCCATTCTCTTGGAAGTGGTACAATATTTTGACTTGGTATTTATTACTGATTAATCAAGTTACAGGTTAATTTGTAGAGTTATTTTCTCTGTGTCCAGCAAAATGTCTTTCTGAACAGAACTTACAAATCTCCTCACTGATTTGTGAACCAGCTACAACATCCCCTTGAGTCCACATTAAGGCACTAAATACATCTTTGACACATATTCATGACACTACCAGGGAAGCTATGTCTTGACATCTTTTTACAACTTATTAACAAGATGTATTTTTCTTTCTAGTTATGCATATGAGTTCTGATGCCCATCGATGCCAGAGGTGTCGACCCCTGGGGCTGGGGCTACAGCTGGCTGCAGGCCACCCCACATGGATACTGGGAACCAAACTGTAGTCCTCTGCAGGAGTTGTACTTGCTCTTAATCTCTAAGCCATCTCTCATTATTTAATATATTTTATGTAAATGGAGGTGTACCAGCATGTATATAAGTGTGCCCTGTGTGAACGGCCACAGAGGTCAAAAGAAGGCATGGGATCCCCTGGAGTTACAGACAGTGCTCAGCCACCATGTGTGTGCTGGGCACCAAACCTGAGTCCTCTGCGAGAGAAGCCAGGGCTCTCAAATGCTGAGCCAGCCATCTCTCCAGCATCCTCACTGTATCTTTAACATACTACTAATCTGTCATTTTCTTCAGAAAAGTCAATTATATGTATTAAAAAACTGAGTCCTAGTCACTGAACTAGACCTTTCTGTGCATGGATAAGTAAGCAAAGAAATTTTTTAATCTTTTTTTTCTAAATTTATTTTTTTGTGTGTGGGGGGGAGGGTGAGTGCCTCAGTGTGTGGAGTGTATGGAGGTCAGAAGGCAACGTGAGAGTGTCCGTCCTCTTTTCCCACCATGAAGGTGTCCATTCTCTCTTCACACTGTGACGTTTCTGGGGATCAAACTCAGGTCATCAGGCTAGGGAACAAGCATTCTTACCTATGAGCCTCTCATAGGCCCCATAACAGCATTTTCTTTTTTCTTTTTTTTTTTTAAATAAATTTCAGTCTACAGATAAGTCTAAAGACATCATAACCTGTAGAAATAATTCTCATCTCATTTTTCCCAGTGCTGGGAATTAAACCCAGGGCCTCGCCTATGCTAGGCAAGCATGCTACCACTGAGCTACATCCTCCGAACAGAGGTGATACTCAAAGGCCTCCTCTCTGGGCTTCCATTTTTCTACCCTTTAAGTGCTTTGTATCTTTCATTTCTTGCTTTTCCACATACTCTGTACTAAATACACTACATGGGCTTATTGAGTTTCTGTCACTTTAAATATGTTCTTTTGCTTGACTCATTTCCCAGAATCCATATCAAATGGCCACTAAGAAGACCAGGAATGTTCCAGGCATTCTGCACCACTCTGGCCAGCCACCTCCACTGTGCACAGGGGGACACCGAGTCCTAGACACCCACACAAGGGTCCAAGGCCACATGTAGAACTGTTGAGTTGACTACATATAACAAAGCCTGACTTCTCTACCACACAGCAGTGTCTCTCAATGCTCATCTTGTTCTAGAAATTTCCAGAGTGATCTTACCATGCACAGTCCCTTTGCTGCTTAGGGTTAAATGATCACCTGGACCAGAATGATACAGGAAGTATTGGAGCTGCCAGCTGTAAAACTGTCATCCTCAGAGACCTAGCTGCAGACAATTAAGCGCCCTTGTGTGTTCACCGACTCCTCTGTGCAGACCTCTTATAGCCCAGCTCAGCACTGCTTCCTGGTGTGGGGGGCATAATCTTCCTATCTTTTTTAAATTTTTTTTTATTTTTTTTTTATTTTTGTATGTGTATGAATGTACTGTCTGCATGCAGGTCTGTGCACCCGTGTCGTGCAATAATCTTCCTATCTTTATACACCTGGTGTCAGGATCAACAAACACGTATTGAGTAGATGATATGAAAATGATAGACAAAATCTAGTCCACATGAAGCAAAACATTTTTTAATATGCGAGGGGAAGAATTAGCAGTTTGTATTTGATGTTATGCAATGTGAGGCTTTAATATTAAAATAAATGTCTATTATATGAATATTAAATGTATGAGACAATATAAATGCCTGTGAGTTGTAAAAGACTGGAGTATGACACTTAAATGTCTTGCTATAAGTCATTAAAACAGGCCACTTTATGCTAAGCCTGGAGCCCTATGTGAGGATGCCTGGCTTCTAACCATTGTTAAGGGAACTTTGTACAAATGCCATCAGGGCTAGCAATTCCTACCAGTGTGCATGAGATGAGAGGCTCTTAGAAAACCTAGCCCAGCCCCTGAAGGTCTTCTGAACACCGCATTAAGTGCTATCACATCTGTCGAGTTTCTTGGCACCGCAGTATTAGCAATGTGTCTTTCAGTCTTCCCCATGCAGTAGTCACCCACATAACATGGAATGTGCCTAACTAAATTTACAAATTATCACGATACCGAAGAATACATCTACAGCCCTACAGGTCTACTGGCCAGCCTTAATCCAAAACATTACTGAAGCTCATTAATTCACCCTCCCCCCCCCCTTAAGCCTTTCTAGCAATTTGTAAACAGGTGTTAATATGTATCTACATTAACCTGTGTAATTTCTACTTGCTCTTTCATTCCTCCATTCACCAGGGGAGTAAAATTAGATATTAAAGTAAAACCAACAAATCAGTAACTTGGGAAACAGATAAAGGAATGAAAACACTAGAAAACTCACCCTACAGTCAACCACCACCTGAATAAGAGTTTGGTATAATGACACATTGTTCTAAACAACACAGGAAGAAATCAGAACTCCCTCCACCACGCTGCAGACCTAACAGGGTGCAACCACTTTGAAAGCAACGTGATAGGTCCTCAAATAATAAACATAAGAAAACACATGGTCACTAAACACAGTTACCATCCAGCAATTCTCCTAGGTGGAGACCCAAGACAGCAGAAATCCTATGAGTATACGAAACCTGGTATGTGAATGTTTATAATCAAAAACTGGAAACTGAATATTCATGGGTTGATAAATTAATAAACATGTTCATATTTTCAGCTCTAAAGGGGTGCTAGAGGTTACAGAGATGGCTTAGTGGTTGAGAGAAAGTTCATGAGGCAGCTGCTCTACCCTCAGCCCACTTCATGGTACTTAATAAAGCTGTTTTTAAAGTGTGCTGTCCACTTTCTATGAAGTGAGTCATAATTCATCCTTGCAAGATACGATTTTACTTCTGCTCTAACAAAAAAGCAATTTGCAACTATCCTTTGAAAACCATGGTGAGCCCCTTGGATAGGTAAAGATGACATTGTTGCTGAAATTTCAACAGGTGCTGGGAACCAGTGTTCTAGAAGACAGTAGGGTCTAATAGGAGGAGTAGGTGCTGGGAACCAGTGTTCTAGAAGACATCAGTGTCTAACAGGAGGAGTAGGTGCTGGGAACCAGTGTTCTAGAAGACAGCAGTGTCTAATAGGAGGAGGAGGTGCTGGGAACCAGTGTTCTAGAAGACAGCAGTGTCTAATAGGAGGAGGAGGTGCTGGGAACCAGTGTTCTAGAAGACGTCAATGTCTAATAGGAGGAGGAGGTGCTGGGAACCAGTGTTCTAGAAGACGTCAATGTCTAATAGGAGGAGGAGGTGCTGGGAACCAGTGTTCTAGAAGACGTCAGTGTCTAATAGGAGGAGGAGGTGCTGGGAACCAGTGTTCTAGAAGACATCAGTGTCTAATAGGAGGAGGAGGTGCTGGGAACCAGTGTTCTAGAAGACGGCAGTGTCTAATAGGAGGAGGAGGTGCTGGGAACCAGTGTTCTAGAAGACAGCAGTGTCTAATAGGAGGAGGAGGTGCTGGGAACCAGTGTTCTAGAAGACGTCAGTGTCTAATAGGAGGAGGAGGTGCTGGGAACCAGTGTTCTAGAAGACGTCAGTGTCTAATAGGAGGAGGAGGTGCTGGGAACCAGTGTTCTAGAAGACGTCAGTGTCTAATAGGAGGAGGAGGTGCTGGGAACCAGTGTTCTAGAAGACGTCAGTGTCTAATAGGAGGAGGAGGTGCTGGGAACCAGTGTTCTAGAAGACGTCAGTGTCTAATAGGAGGAGGAGGTGCTGGGAACCAGTGTTCTAGAAGACGTCAGTGTCTAATAGGAGGAGGAGGTGCTGGGAACCAGTGTTCTAGAAGACGTCAGTGTCTAATAGGAGGAGGAGGTGCTGGGAACCAGTGTTCTAGAAGACGTCAGTGTCTAATAGGAGGAGGAGGTGCTGGGAACCAGTGTTCTAGAAGACGTCAGTGTCTAATAGGAGGAGGAGGTGCTGGGAACCAGTGTTCTAGAAGACGTCAGTGTCTAATAGGAGGAGGAGGTGCTGGGAACCAGTGTTCTAGAAGACGTCAGTGTCTAATAGGAGGAGGAGGTGCTGGGAACCAGTGTTCTAGAAGATGTGTCTAATAGGAGGAGGAGGTGCTGGAACCAGTGATCTAGAAGACAGCAGTGTCTAATAGGAGGAGGAGGTGCTGGGAACCAGTGTTCTAGAAGACAGCAGTGTCTAATAGGAGGAGGAGGAGGTGCTGGGAACCAGTGTTCCAGAAGACGTCAGTGTCTAATAGGAGGAGGAGGTTCTGGGAACCAGTGTTCTAGAAGACGTGTCTAATAGGAGGAGGAGGTGCTGGAACCAGTGTTCTAGAAGATGTCAGTGTCTAATAGGAGGAGGAGGAGGTGCTGGGAACCAGTGTTCTAGAAGACAGCAGTGTCTAATAGGATGAGGAGGAGGTGCTGGGAACCAGTGTTCCAGAAGACGTCAGTGTCTAATAGGAGGAGGAGGTTCTCGGAACCAGTGTTCTAGAAGACGTGTCTAATAGGAGGAGGAGGTGCTGGAACCAGTGTTCTAGAAGATGTCAGTGTCTAATAGGAGGAGGAGGAGTTGCTGGGAACCAGTGTTCTGGAAGACATCTAATAGGATGAGGAGGAGGTGCTGGGAACCAGTATTCTAGAAGACGTCAGTGTCTAATAAGAGGAGGAGGAGGTGCTGAGAACCAGTGTTCTAGAAGACGTCAGTGTCTAATAGGAGGAGGAGGTGCTGGGAACCAGTGTTCTAGAAGACAGCAGTGTCTAATAGGAGGAGGCGGTGCTGGGAACCAGTGTTCTAGAAGTGACATCTAGAATATGTCAGTGTCTAATAGGTGGGTGTGA
This sequence comes from Rhizomys pruinosus, assembly GCA_009823505.1. Taxonomy (NCBI): domain Eukaryota; kingdom Metazoa; phylum Chordata; class Mammalia; order Rodentia; family Spalacidae; genus Rhizomys; species Rhizomys pruinosus. The sequence goes on along the minus strand of VZQC01009601.1, from coordinate 610,366 downwards.
AGGGATGTCACACAGGGTGAAATCAGGAAACCAAGTAGAAGTTTACAACCAAACACAGTTGCAAGAAAGCTGGACAGACTCACATGTCAAGGGTTGCAGAGAACCAGGAAGTCCCCAGGAAAAACTACTGGTGTGGAAACAGCAACTGCTGTACAGGGAGAAGGGCTTTCACTGCTCTCAGAGCAGAACAGCCAGCACTGGGGCCTCGGAGACCTGAGCCTGTGAGGCAGCAGCATCCCATGGCCCAGGGACTTCCAGACACAAGAATGGGGACACACAGGGAGTGACTGTGGCCTGAAAGACCTGGCTGAGGGGCTGGAGAGACGGCCCAGCGGCTGGAAGCTCTGACTGCTCTTGCAGAGGACCCACATGGTAGCTAGCAACAGTCCTCAACTCCAGTTCCAGGGCATCTGACACCTTCTGACCTCCATGGGTACTGCATGAAATGGGTGCACTTACACACATGCAGCAATACACTCATACGCATAAAAATAATAAATAAAATATTTGTAAAACAGCTGGCTGAGAACTGCAGAGAGCAAGGACCACCACAAAGAGCAGCCACTGAAGACCAGGGGCTGCACTGACTTCTCTGAACTTTAGCAACCCAGGCTTGACAGCAGGGCAGACGTTCTCCAAGGCCACGAGGGCTGGCTGCGCTCCTTTCTTTCTTTCTTTGGACGGCAGCCTGGTGGTCTACACCAACAACAGTGCAGGTGTCGCTGCCTTGGATAGAAGACCTTGTTGCCAGAGTGACATGAAGCCAGTGTTTGCTAGAATGGCCTCCTCGAGGGGGGCAGAAGTCTCTTTGTTGGTCGTGCTTGGTTTGGATAAACCTACACCCACGCTGCTGACCCCTCACACCCATGCTGCTGACCCCTGACACCCACACTACTGACCCCTGACACCCACGCTGCTGACCCCTCATACCCACGCTGCTGACCCCTGATACCCACACTGCTGACCCGACTCCCACACTGCTGACCCTTGACATCCATGCTGTTGACCCCTGACTCCCACACTGCTGACCCCTGACACCCACACTGCTGACCCCTCACACCCACGCTGCTGACCCCTGACACCACACTACTGACCCCTGACACCCACACTACTGACCCGACACCCACGCTGCTGACCCTGACACCCACGCTGCTGACCCAACACCCATGCTGCGGACCCCTGACTCCCATGTTGCTGACCCCTGACACCCACGCTGCTGACCTCCGACACCCACGCAGCTGACCCCAACACCCACGCTGCTGACCCCCGACACCCATGCTGCTGACCCCTGACACGCTGCTGACCCCTCACACCCACACTGCTGACCCCTCACACCCATGCTGCTGACCTCTGACACCCATGCTGTTGACCCCTCACACCCACACTGCTGACCCCTGATATCTACACTGCTGACCCCTGACACCCACGCTGCTGACCCCTGACCCCTGACACACTGTTGACCCCTGACACCCACACTGCTGACCCCTCACACCCACACTGCTGACCCCTGACAGACACACTGCTGACCCCTGACACCCACGCTACTGACCCCCGACACCCACACTGCTGACCCCTGACTCCCACGCTGCTGACCCAACACCCACGCTGCTGACCCCTCACACGCTGTTGACCCCTCACACCCACACTGCTGACCCCTCACACCCACACTGCTGACCCCTCACACCCATGCTGCTGACCTCTGACACCCACGCTGTTGACTCCTGACACCCACACTGCTGACCCCTGACATCCACACTGCTGACCCGACACTCATGCTGCTGACCCCGACACCCACGCTGCTGACNGTGGAAACAGCAACTGCTGTACAGGGAGAAGGGCTTTCACTGCTCTCAGAGCAGAACAGCCAGCACTGGGGCCTCGGAGACCTGAGCCTGTGAGGCAGCAGCATCCCATGGCCCAGGGACTTCCAGACACAAGAATGGGGACACACAGGGAGTGACTGTGGCCTGAAAGACCTGGCTGAGGGGCTGGAGAGACGGCCCAGCGGCTGGAAGCTCTGACTGCTCTTGCAGAGGACCCACATGGTAGCTAGCAACAGTCCTCAACTCCAGTTCCAGGGCATCTGACACCTTCTGACCTCCATGGGTACTGCATGAAATGGGTGCACTTACACACATGCAGCAATACACTCATACGCATAAAAATAATAAATAAAATATTTGTAAAACAGCTGGCTGAGAACTGCAGAGAGCAAGGACCACCACAAAGAGCAGCCACTGAAGACCAGGGGCTGCACTGACTTCTCTGAACTTTAGCAACCCAGGCTTGACAGCAGGGCAGACGTTCTCCAAGGCCACGAGGGCTGGCTGCGCTCCTTTCTTTCTTTCTTTGGACGGCAGCCTGGTGGTCTACACCAACAACAGTGAAGGTGTCGCTGCCTTGGATAGAAGACCTTGTTGCCAGAGTGACATGAAGCCAGTGTTTGCTAGAATGGCCTCCTCGAGGGGGGCAGAAGTCTCTTTGTTGGTCGTGCTTGGTTTGGATAAACCTACACCCACGCTGCTGACCCCTCATACCCACACTGTTGACCCCTGACACCCACGCTGCTGACCCCTCACACCCATGCTGCTGACCCCTGACACCCACACTACTGACCCCTGACACCCACGCTGCTGACCCCTCATACCCACGCTGCTGACCCCTGATACCCACACTGCTGACCCGACTCCCACACTGCTGACCCTTGACATCCATGCTGTTGACCCCTGACTCCCACACTGCTGACCCCTGACACCCACGCTGCTGACCCCTCACACCCACGCTGCTGACCTCTGACACCACACTACTGACCCCTAACACCCACACTACTGACCCGACACCCACGCTGCTGACCCTGACACCCACGCTGCTGACCCAACACCCATGCTGCGGACCCCTGACTCCCATGTTGCTGACCCCTGACACCCACGCTGCTGACCTCCGACACCCACGCAGCTGACCCCAACACCCACGCTGCTGACCCCCGACACCCATGCTGCTGACCCCTGACACGCTGCTGACCCCTCACACCCACACTGCTGACCCCTCACACCCATGCTGCTGACCTCTGACACCCATGCTGTTGACCCCTCACACCCACACTGCTGACCCCTGATATCTACACTGCTGACCCCTGACACCCACGCTGCTGACCCCTGACCCCTGACACACTGTTGACCCCTGACACCCACACTGCTGACCCCTCACACCCACACTGCTGACCCCTGAAAGACACACTGCTGACCCCTGACACCCACGCTACTGACCCCCGACACCCACACTGCTGACCCCTGACTCCCACGCTGCTGACCCAACACCCACGCTGCTGACCCCTCACACGCTGTTGACCCCTCACACCCACACTGCTGACCCCTCACACCCACACTGCTGACCCCTCACACCCATGCTGCTGACCTCTGACACCCACGCTGTTGACTCCTGACACCCACACTGCTGACCCCTGACATCCACACTGCTGACCCGACACTCATGCTGCTGACCCCGACACCCACGCTGCTGACCCCTGACACCCATGCTGCTGACCCCTGACACCCACACTGCTGACCCCTGACTCCCACACTGCTGACCCCTGACACCCACACTGCTGACCCAACACCCACGCTGCTGACCCAACACCCACGCTGCTGACCCCTCACATGCTGTTGACCCCTGACACCCACACTGCTGTCCCCTGACACCCACACTGCTGACCCCTGACAGACACACTGCTAACCTGACACCCACGCTGCTGACCCCTGACACCCACACTGCTAACCCCTGACACCCATGCTGCTGACCCAACACCCACATTGTAAGACCCTGACACCCACACTGTAAGCCCCTGACACCCACACTGTAAGCCCGACACCCACGCTGCTGACCCCTGACACCCACGCTGCTGACCCGACACCCACGCTGCTGACCCCTCACACCCACACTGCTGACCCCTCATACCTACACTGCTGACCCGACACCCACGCTGCTGACCCGACACCCACACTGCTGACCCCTCACACCCACGCTGCTGACCCAACACCCACACTGCTGACCCGACACCCATGCTGCTGGCCCCTTACACCCATGCTGCTGACCCCTCACACCCACTCTGCTGACCCCTCACACCCACACTGCTGACACCCACACTGTAAGCCCTCCTAAACTAAGCAGCATGTTAAGTGTAACTTCAGAGAAACGAAAGCAGGTTCTTGAGGGATGAGAAATTAGCACTCTGAGTACATCCAAAGCCAAGCTCACTCTGGCGTCCAGTCCTGCCCAGTGGTCTTCCTTTCTCTTCTCAATAGGATGACAGCTTCAGCAACACCATCTCTAGCTAGTGGCCCTGTGGAGCACTTCTAAAACTTGTGTTTCCAGAGCAGAAATCACAGACATGCCTGACGCAGAGCTCTTCTCATTGGCTTACTGAGACTGAAGGCTGAGAAACTCCAAAAGGTTAAAGCTACTTTAGCCTACCACAGAAGTGCTGTGTAGACACCGAAACACCGTGGGACCACTGTGGCTGGGAACTTGGCACAGATAGCATTAACTGAAAGGGTTTGTTTGGTTGGTTCGATTTTGGTTTGGGTTTTGCTTTTGGTTTTTCCAATACTGGGTATCCAATCCAGGGTCTCAGGCATGCTAGGCAAATACCACCACTGAGTCACACCTCCCCTGGCCTAGCATTCTACATGGAGAGGGTAATATGTATGTACATGTATGTTTGTACATGCATGTGTGTACATGCCAGAGGACAACTTCCAGTGTCATTCCTCAGGAACATCTACCTTCTGTATGCATGTGCGTGCGTGTGTGTGTATGTGTGTGTGTGTGTGTGTGCGTGCGTGCGCGTACAAGCGTGTGCTCACAACTGCATGTGGGGTGGACATCTGTGTGGACACCAGAGGTTGATGTCTGGTGTCTTCTACCTTATAAAGATGGTCTTTCACTGAACTTCAGGCTAAGAACTCAGCCCACATGGCTGGCCAGTGATCTCTGGTGACTCACCTGTCTCTGTCCTGCCAGCCCTGTGGTTACAAGTGATACCACAGTGCCTTGGTTCTAAACGGGTGCTGGACACTGGAACTTAAGTCTCCATGCTTGAATAGTCACCTTTCTGACTAGGACACATCCCCAGCCTGTGTGCACATTTTGTTCTGAGACAGGATCTTCACTGGTCAGTAGCCCTGGGGATCTATGTCTCTCTGTCTCCCCAGCACACCCTCCCGAGTACTGGGGCTACACGCGTGCCACGCTCCTGAGTGCCGGGGCTACACGCGTGCCACCCTCCCCAGTGCCGGGGTTACATGCGTGCCACACTCCCGAGTGCCGAGCCTACACATGTGCCACCCTCCCCAGTGCCAGGGTTATACGCGTGCCACCATGTTATGTAGGTTCCAGGGAAAGAACTCAGGTCTCTACCTTGCAAGCACTTTAATGACCGAGTCTTCTCCCTCCCCCTAGGCATTCTGTTTTCTTCGCTTCTGGAACTTCGAGTGTCCTGGCCTTCACTATGCCAGGCCCTTGATGCTGTTCCATCATCTGAATCTTCCTCTGTTTGACAACTCACCACTTCCAGCAAGTGCTGGACCCTGATCATAAGACAAACCATAGCGTCTGGCCGTGGTCTATGAGAACAGGCTTCCTGCAGCTCCTGCCACCTCTCCAGCTCTCTGCTTCTCCTCATGATTCTCTACCACACAGGACCTCAGGACAGTGTCTTTCCTCTCGTACCTGGAATGCCCAAAGTTCCTCGTGCGGTAGCAGCAAACGGTAACTTTCATGCATCGGTCTGACCAGGCCACGGTGCACAGTTTTTGGTTCAAGCCTGGCCGTGACGTCCCTGTGAGGCATTTTTAGATGCGACTGGCAGTTAAATCTATAGACTCTGAGTAAAGCTGATTATTCGTCATGCTCTGGGTGGGTGTCATCCAGTCAGTGAGAGGCCTTAAGAGAGAAGACCAGGGTCCTCAGAAAACGAGGAATTCAATCTCATATTATCTATTATTTTTGGTTTCCAGACTCAAATATCAGGTCCTGCCAGAATTCCCAGAATGCTGACTGCTCTGACTCTATGCTGGCCAGGCCATACATAGGAGCATCCCCAGAATGCTGACCGCTCTGACTCTGCGCTGGCCAGGCCGTACATAGGAGCACTCCCAGAATGCTGACCGCTCTGACTCTGTGCTGGCCAGGCCGTACATAGGAGCACTCCCAGAATGCTGACCGCTCTGACTCTGTGCTGGCCAGGCCATACATAGGAGCATTCCCAGAACGCTGACCGCTCTGACTCTGTGCTGGCCAGGCCATACATAGGAGCATTCCCAGAATGCTGACCGCTCTGACTCTGTGCTGGCCAGGCCATACTTAGGAGCACTCCCAGAATGCTGACTGCTCTGACTCTGTGCTGGCCAGGCCATACATAGGAGCATTTCACTGTGTGCTCCTTAGCCTAGAACTTAGCATTGGACCAGACTGGACTCCAATGCACAGAGATCCACCCGCCTGCCTCTGCCTCCTGAGTGCTAGGTTAAAGCCGTGAACCTTTTTTTCTTTTTTCAATTCCTCTCCCCACTTCTGTGGGCCTCTCTTGTTGAGTTTTCAGAATGTGGAAATCTGAATTCATATTGCTCTGAAATCTGAAGAAATTTTTTGAGATTTTTGCCATATCCCCTCTGTAACACCCCTACTTCAATCTCCCTCTGGTCTCCCCAGATATTCACTAGCTGAGAACTTGGATGGGAAGCAATGTGGAGTCATTATGAGGTCAGGCCTATCAGGAGGTCCTAAGGCCCTAGATGTGTACCCTGTACTGGGAGGTCCTAAGGCCCTAGATGTGTACCCTGTACTGGGAGGTCCTAAGGCCCTGGGAACATAACCAAGAGAGACTGAGATATTCCTTACAGGAGCTTGCTTAGTTCTCTGGACAGGAATGTTACTAAAGCCTGAGCTGGCCCAGCCCTGTCTCTCTGGCTTCTTGTATCAAGCTACAATTTTTGTTTGAGAAAGGCTTTCCTCATTGCAATCTACAACAGGCAACACAGCCCACAAGGAGACCCTCACCAGAGCAGCCCTGTGCTTATTGGACTTTCAACCTTGCAAACTATCAGTTCAATAAATCTTTTTTTTTTAATTAAAAAAAAAAAAACAAAAATAATTAAATAGGGAAAAAAAAAGAAAAAAAATACAAAAGGAAAAAAAATCCATACCACAAAACTTTATTTCATATACAAAATTACTTAAAATATTGTATGAAATTACTTTGAGGCTATCTGTATAACGTAAAGGTAAACTATAACTGGACTGTGTCCGGATGTGTGGCCCATCCCCACATCTCATTATGTTTATGAAAATATTCCAACATGTAAAAATCCCAGATAAGGATATGTAATCTATCAACTCACAAATACACAAAACCTACAGGTTGTTTCTCTGGGGACCCTGAGTAATACAGGGGTCATGAGAGAAAACTCATTTATGTGTATGCCTCTAAGTTAAATCTAGGTATCAGATACATTGAATAAAATGCATTGTGTAAGTTTTAAAATACCATGCCTATTATACTAAAACCAGTGATTTCCTTAAGAATTCTGAAATGAAACCATATAAAATACATCAATAATCATGTCAGAAAATCACCCCCGGGCTATTAATGAGTTTTAAGTTAAACGAGAGATCATTGCCAGAGGTGACACAAAGCCATAATTTCATAGCCTCTCTTGGAATCTCAATCCCTAATTTTGGGCAAAAGCTTATTTCTTAGTGAATGGATCTTGCAATAGCTTTAGAATAAATTATCACCCCCTAAAATCATGCTCACAGCAGTATTTTGCTAAGAAATAAAGCTCCTCAAGAGGAAAACCCTCCATAAGCAAGCACTAAACTGCTGTGGGTGTCCATCACGACCGTTACAGACAAAAGCTTCTGCTGCAGGGTCTTTGGCTCCACAAACTAGCATCTACTCAGCAGCACAAGCGTTCACAGTGTGGTGCTTCAGTCTCAGTTATTAGGAAAGGCGTCTATTAAACCTCACAAAGGGAGGGAAAGCCCAAACTGGCAGTAAACACAATGACCAAGCAGGTCCCCTGGAAAAACAAGAGAGAGCTGCTGGCAGCAAGGGGGCCCTGAAGGCTTCTTCCCACCCTGCTCCAAGTGACACCAGCTACTTCCCAGGAATGGCCCTTCTTCTCAGATTCAGGAACAGCAAAGTCAGCCGACCTTCTAGATCCATATTAGCAGCCAGACCAGACTCCCAACAGTGATTACTTTTTTTTTTTGGTCTTTTTGAGACAAGGTCTCCCTGTAGCCCCAGCTGGCCTGGAACTCACTCTGTAGACCAGGCTGGCCTTGAACTCACAGAGATCTGCCTGCCTCTGCCTCCCAAGTGCTAGGATTAAAGGCATGCGCCACCACACCCACCCCATGTGATTACTTTCTTATACCTGACTTTCATCAGCATAACCTAAGAGCCATTTTAGTTCAAAGCAACAACCTGGTCCATCCTACCTTTTAAACTCCAAATTGCTACCAAGGAGGTCACACCATAGCAGGTATGACTTTATTTGGGGCCCACTTGCTTGGCTGGGGAGTTCAGACCATGAAATTAGCAAAACTTTGAACTTTGTTCTGCATAGAACACAAAAACTCACTGGTGTGATCTGGAAGTTTGAGCAGTTGCCTGGCATTAAGTTAATATATAACAACAATTACACATCAGAGAAAGAGAAAAAATCAACAGGTTAAATATACATTCTAGAAAACAAAAACTGGCAAGCACCACCAAAAAAAAAAGGTGACAGTCTCAGAGCTTTGGTGACTCTGTGTGTGTCCTTGTCCGCACTTCCCCATGCGTGTAGACATTTGCTGGTAAGGAGAGCCTCCTGTGCAAATGTGTGTGAACTCACTCAGCTCATGCTACAGCCACACAGCAGAGCATGGGCCCAGGCATTGCAGGAAACAGGAAAGTGAACTGCTACTTGGGTTTAGAGATTTTCCCAAAGACTGCTGAGTTAACATCAAGTGACTTTAAAACTGATTTCTCAAAATAAGCCATGCCTCGCACACAGAACACAGATGTATTCAAAACCAGTTGAACACAGCAGTCAGCACACACCACCCCTGTGAGGAAGCGAAGAAGTTCTAGTCCTTCTCCACTGTGCACTTATTCCATGTTAATACTCACCAACCCAGGGAGAGATGCTGGTACTTTGAACATGTTGCCTAATCCCTCTGAGCTTTGGTTTCCATGGGAATAACAATATCTGATCTGATTATGCACGCAGGAAGCAACAATAAGCAAAAAGCACCACCATGGTGTCATAGGAAGCTTCTGAGCCGTATTTTCTAAAAATCATACAAAACAGGGGTGGAGAGATGGCTCAGCTGTTAAGAGCACTGGCTGCCCCTGCAGAGGAACCAGGTTCCTAGAACCCACATGACAGCTAAGAACCATCCAAAATTCCAACTCCAGGGGATCTAACTCCATCTTCTGGCCCCCGAGGGCATTGCACAAATGTGATGTACCTACATACATGCAGATACAACACTCATACACATACATTTTTAAAATAAATTAATTTTATTAAGTTAGACTTAATAAGAGGCAAAGTACTAGAGATATAAACAATCAGAGAACCCACAATACTATGAGTTTGCTACTTTGGGGTACCCAGCTTTGTAGCAGTCTTTGTCTAGCTCTCCTACATGACTAAGGGAAGTACTTGGACCCAGATGCCTGTCTTCAGAAGGTTCATACACTCTGATCCCAAATGCAGCAAAAAAAAAAAAAAAAGAAAGAAAGAAAAGAATGGTGGCCCTTTGTGCTGTTCATGCAGTGAGGGCACCGACGCCTCTGTGTCCATGGAGGACTGGCCCTTGATTTCACGGGGTCTGGTTTAATGGCCTGGCTTTATTTACCTGAACTGATTAATGGCGTAGAGCAACATGCTGAGTTTTCTACCACTGATCCCATCTGCACAGCTGAACAGTTTAACCTGGCCAGGCAAAAGCACCAGGAATGGTATTTTAGGAAGGGGAGCAAGCATCTGAACCCTGCTGAGTCCATAACTGGAAGCTCCTGGAATGGCACCCTTCCCATGCTCAGACTCATGCCTAGCTGTGCACAGGTCTCTCCTAGACAGCCTCCTCCCGTGCTACACACACAGAAAAAAAAGGAATTTTCTACAAGTAGCTTATTAATTCCAACAAAACGTTTCATTCAGAACTGGGAATACAGGTCAGTGTTAAAGCACTCACCCAGCACATGAGAGGCCCTACAGCCAATTCCACGCACCACAAACCACAATACCACAAACCATTTCTTTGAAATATTTCTTTTTTTCTATAACATTTGTGGGGGGGTAGCATGTACACACATCCACCCACACATGCCTGTACATGCCACAGGCCACATGGGAAGTCAAAAGACAACTTCCAGGTGTCTTCCACCATACCATATGGATCCCAGGAATTGAACTTGGGTTCTGAGGCTTGATGCCAAGCTCCTTTACCCACTGAGCTACCTCACCAGCCCTCATTCCAACATTTCTTACGAGCCAAATTCTACTTGAAGCTCTGCAGACTGTATGAAGGACACGCCTAGTTGACTTACTTATCAGCCCTTGACAAATGCTATGTGTTGCATTAAGAGCCTGACACTGGGTCTGAGTTCTCAGAAGGATGCTAGGAGGCAGGGACTTATCTCCAGGTGACAGACGAGGATGGGGCGATGGCACCCCGCATGGGAACCTGGCTACAGCATAGCTGACTCTGGCCTCTGTGAGCTCAAAGTTCCTGTCTGCCATCAAGGAAACATGAGGGTCTATAACAACTGCCTTCAAAGATGCCCCACAGAAAAAAAAAAAAAAAGAGAAAAAAAGAGTGCTCCTTTGTCAAAGAATTTAACAAGGAAAGAATTCAGCTGAGCAGTCATAAACAAACTCTAAGACACTGAAACAGGTATGTATTAGTTCAAATTAATACCAGAACATGGTGGATACCACATAAATATTAGAATATTCAACATCAGACTCATTAAAAAGGAGTTTAAGATATCACCTGTGAAGTCATCATTTACAGTGTCTACTAGTGCAAAATATTGCACTGGGTAACCTATGCTTTTATCCTGGGATCAAACCAATTTCTCTATTACATGTGGGAGAAGAGGCTGAAGGTAAGCCTCAGAATAGAGTGCTCAGTGCAAGGCAAGAGAGCCAGGGCTGGATCCCAGGAATCCTGCTTCCTGCCTCATTCCTGAAGCAATACTTACATCTGTGTTTGGAATAACATGCATAGTTATGTGGGTATGTGTGTACAGACTCACAGTCCACGGACATTTACATGTGCACAATTGCCTGCACCTACAGGGATATACTCATGAAGGTATTTCTGAAAGTTTACCTGACTTGAAGAAGCTCATGCACTCAGACTCTTTAGAACCTTTCATCTGTGTAACTGGATAAAAGGCTCCACTGCTCCTTGTTGTGCTGTGCTGGGTACCTTGGGACACTCACAGGAAGTGGAGACTACAGTGACCACACTCGGTCACTAGTCCTAGTCAACTGAGTGGACAACAGAAGCAACGCATGTGAATGGTGCTGGGGGCCTCACCCATTAGCTCCCCAAGTTCAGGCCAGAAGAAGCTGCTGTAGGGCAAGACAAGCAGGGAGACAAGGAGGAGGAAGTGAAAGAGACTGGGGGGGGGGGGGTGCGGGGGGGGGGGAGAGGTCCCGGATCCATGTGGACCCCTTTGTTGTCTCTCTTTTATTTTGCCCTTCCTTACATCTTACCTGTGTTCTTTGGGAGCCTCTTTTTCCTTCTTCCCCCCCCTTCCTTTCTTTCCCCCCTCCCCTTTCCCCCCCTTTTCCCTTTTTTTTTTTTTTTTTTTTTTTTTTTTTCCATTTACTTTCCCTTTTCCCCTCTTTTCCCCCCCCTTCTCCCCCCTTCTTTTTTTTTTTTTTTTTTTGGGGGGGGGGGGGAGTGCCTGCAGCCGTCGCTGTCCTGGATGGCTCTAGAGGCTCTACCGAGCACAGCTCTGCAAGAAAGCAAGGACAACGGCACTCAGATTGCAAGAGGGAACGTCACCTCTGTCCATGACCTTACGTAGAAAACATACTAAAGATAACACTAAAAATCTATTGAACTCGTACATGAGCTCAGAAAAGCTTCAAGATAAACTGGAAAAGAACCAGCCTGACTCTCTATCACTGCAGCTAACAATCCCCACAGAAAACTTAGAAAATAACTGTTTACAGCTGGGCGTGGTGGTGCATGCCTTTAGTCCTAGCACTGGGAGGGAGAGACAGGTGGATCTTTGTGAGTTCAAGACCAACCTGGTCTACATAGCAAGTTCCAGGACAGCCAGAGCTACAGGGAGACCCTGTCTCAAAAAAACAAAAAAACAAAAAAAAAAAAGAAGAGGAAGAAAAGAACTGTTTACAAAAGAACCAGAAAGAATAAATTTAGGAAAAAATGTAACCAAGGATATACACAGCTTATACTCAAAAACTGTAAACAACATTAAAATATAAAGGAAGAGGACCTCAATAAATGAATTCATTCCCCAAGACACTATGTTGCAATGGGGAGGAGAAAGGGGTGAACGTGGAATCGTTAATAGGTAACCCTTCTGAAAGACGGTTTGCTTGAACTTAGCTCCCCAGCACCCACATAAAAAAAAACAGACATTGTCATCCACATTTGTAACCCCATGGGGTGAGGGGTAGAGACAGGACAGTCACTAGGCCTCTCTGGGAAGCAAAAACATCGAGCTCCAGGTTTAGTAAGAGACCCAGGGAAGTAGAAAGTAACAGAGCTGCACATCAGCATAAGTACACACAGACACACACTCACAGAGGCACACAATTGGATGTACAACAATTCAGACACAAAAATTGTGTACTCAAGTGTTAAGTTATCCTAAGATACAGCATCCAAAGGCAGTCTATCAAAGGTACTCATCAATTAGTTAATGCAATAAACTTTTTATTTTTTATTGAATTTTTGCAATTTTCATACAGTATAACTTGATGGTATTTAGATCCCCTCCCTATCCATGCCTCCTCTTGCTGCCTCCTCCAATTTATTTATTGTGTGTGTGTATATATATATATATATATACACACACACACACACACACACACACACACACACACACACAAATAATAAGGTCCAAGGTATCTAATTTGTGTTCCCACATGTCCTTCAATGTGACTCCATCCACTGGAGCCTGCTCAACCTACCAAGTGTTCCATCCTTGGAAGAGACCGTCTCTGCCCCTCCCAGCAGTTGCCACAGTTTCCTTAGGTGGGGTTGGGGTTTCTTACCCGCTTCCTCATGTTTATGCTGGGATTTTGTCTGGTTTGAGCGTGCAGGGGACTTGTGCATGCTGTAATCATTGCTATGAGTTCATATGAGTAACTGCCCAGCTGTCTGGAAAACTCTATTTCCTTGTGGTCATCCATACCTCTGGCTCTTACAATCTTTCTATCCCCTCTTCTGCAATGAGCCCTGAGCCTTGGGAGGCAGAAGTTTGAGACTGGTATCCTGTCAGGGTTCAGCACTCTGCAGCCTCCTGTTCTCTGCACATTGGCCAGTTGTGGGCTTAATCACCATCACTTTAACAGTGGCATGAATACTAGAGGAGTAACCAACCACTCTTTAGTTGGATTTAAGGTCTGCTTCATAGAAGGCAGTCCATACCTGACACTGATATGAGGCTGGAACTCAAGGCTAGACAGGTCATGGGACATAGCAGAGCCTAGTACTAGTTTTCTGCTAAATAGTTATCATGTTTGATAACTGGCTCCTAATGATTTATATTATTATAGCCATAGATTGATGCATCTCATTATGCATTTTTAATAGCACACTCAGAGGTTTCAAGTACTGATCTGGGGTTGAATTCAATAATACCTGCTATTGCCTAAGTGAGCCTCTCTCCCAGTTCCTAAGAGGTAGTCCTCTTCCCCAAGGTCATAGTATTAGACGTGAGGCCTTTAGAATGTGAGCAGGGGGGCTGGAGAGATGGCCTAGTGGTTAAGAGCGCCGACTGCTCTTACAGAGGACCCGGGTTCGATCCCTAGCACCCACATGGCGGCCGAGAGATTCCAGGAGAACTCCAGTTCCAGGGGAATCCGAGACTCTCTTCTGACCTCTGCGGCATTGCACGACACGGGTGCACAGACTTGCATGCAGACAGTACATTCATACACATACAGAAATAAATAAAATAAATTTTAAAAAATCTTTAAAAAAAAAAAAAAAGAATGTGAGCAGGTTGAGGGCAGGACCCTCATGCAAAGCATCAGAACCCTTATTAAAAGGAAAAGAAAAAGGGGAAAAAGAGATCCCCTGCCCACCCCACCATATAAGAATTTCCACGAACCAGGAAGGGGCATGTGCCAACACTGAATCTGTCTTGAATGTGACTTCTAGAACTTTGAGAAATTAAGTTCTGCTGCCCAGGCCGTGCCATGCACAGCATACTGTTACAGCAGTCCACATAACAAAGACGTCAACCAAGCCTTGTTTGGCCTACTCAGGGATTCATTTAAACCAGAATTTATTTTCTATACCTAACACAGAACTTTCACTTAAAAAAAAAATCTAAAAATTGAGGGTCTGGGAAGATAACCCATTTGGTAGGGTGCTTCCATGCAAGCATGAATGCCTGAGTTTGAACCCCAGAACACATATAAAATAAAAAGCCAAGCATGGTGGCACAGGCCTATAACCCTGGTGCTGCTGAGGCGGGGACCAGCAGCTCTTGGGGCACTCTAGCCAGAGAGCCCAGCCTGCTTGGAGAATCACAGGGTGGCGGGAGATCCCGTCTGTTTTTAAAAGGTGGAAGGCTCCTGAGGAACAACCCCTGAAGTTGACCTCTTCCTTTTACCTGTAGTAGAACACGTATGTGTGTGTGCACACAAGCACATGCTCTCTCTCTCTCTCTCTCTCTCTCTCTCTCTCTCTCTCTCTCTCTTTCAACTGCATTCTCAGAAAGCTGGAAGCTTCAATCGTAGGCCGCACACACTGCCTGATGGACCTGATGGTGGATTTCGTGGGCATCTACATCACTTCTTTTGAAACTCTTCTAGCGTCCTGTTATCATCTGCATCACACTGGGGAACAGAAGCAGGACGTGGCTAGCATACAGCGGCCTGCTCCTTCCATGGGTGATGCAACCCAAAGGCCCTAGTGGAGGCCTGCTGCTTCAGAGTCTCCATCCTAAGGAAGTGTTGGCTCGGCTGTGACAGACCAGAGGTGCAAAGGTGAAGGAGTCATAACTCCTGATCTGCAGGGGCTCACAGACCCTCAGGGGATGGGGAGATGACGAAAGCAACAATACAGAGAGGTCATACCACAAGTCACTTTACAGAGAGAAGAAACAAGGTTCAAAGGAGTTATTTATCTGATTTAGCTAAGGCAGATTATATTGGACAGACTGACAATTGCCTAAATTCTCGTGAAAAGAGTGTAATTACTTTCTTCTGCATTATCTATTAGGAAAAAAAATCATTTTAGATAAGGCCTCACTGTGTAGCCCAGGCTAGCCTTGAACTCGAAACTCTTCTTGCCGTAGCCTCCTGAGTGCTGAGTGAACAGACGAGACCCATCATGCTCTGCTCTTAAGATGTTCTTAATAATTAAAGTTAACAGTGAGTCAGAAACATAACAATGTTTATATCTATTATGTTTTAAGGAACAATGAAGCTAAGTAGTACAACTTTGAACTTGCTTTGGGAAGAGACATTAGAAAGTCAAACAAGGATGAACGTGATGTTCAAGCACAGATCACTAGCTAGCAAAAGGAAAGGAAGACATTAGCTGACAGATGACAGAATGGAGTGCGGGCCTGTCAGCTAGTAGTAACTAAACCTGATCAGCCCATTATTGTGTTATTTATTTAGATATATGGACTTTCAAGAATACCAGGCTTCATTTATTTTTATTTTTCCCTTTCTGAGACGTCTTCTTGTAGCCCCAGGAGTGTGCCTCCATGACCAATTCTAGGCTTCATTTTTATAGAAAACAGCAAATGCCCAAGGGGAGGGTGGGGGTGGGGGGGCTCCAGCACTCTCACACGTGTGTGCACTGCACACTTCTTTCTTTTCTGAAACAAGGTCCCCCTGCATAGCCTACACCAGCCTGGAACAGAGGCTCTCCAACCTCAGCCTCCCGAGAGCTGGGATTACAGTTGTGGCCCCACACACCTGGCCCCGCAGACCTTTTCTTGCATGATCAGAGATACACAGCTTCAGTCAGCAAACAATATGGGCATCTTAGTTCCTGAACGGATCCCCATCCATCCATTCCCAGACACTGCCAAGCCAGGGGCCATCTGGAGGTACTAGCCCTCTACACTACTTCCTCTGAAATCATCTGCCAGATGTGGGTGATGCCCCCGCTGTTGTGTGAATGGCACTGGGAGATAGGAGCAGGACATCCCACCACTCAGCCCCCCTCCAAATCCACAGATGTATCCCATGAGTCCCAGGGGAGACTCAATGCTGCAGATAGCACTGAGTCCTCTATGTGCTCTATTTTTCATATGCCTGCACAGTAGAGATGCACGCTAAGAATAACAATAATAATCAAATAGAACATGCTATAATAAAAGTGACTTAATGCATGAATTATTTATATCTGGAACTTTCTCCTTATTTCAGACTGTAGTTGACTGTGGGTACATGAAACTATGGAAAGTGAAACCCCAATGAATACGTTCTAGAACCACTCCTGAGACATATCCACTGGCACCCAGCCATCTCCTGGCTTCGCCCACCACACAGAGGCAGAGGGAGCCGTCAAATCTGCCCTGAGCTGAGGGTCACTACTTCACCATTTTGTTTCTGCAAAGATGACAGCCCTGAAGCCAGGGCCCAGCCATGGGTGGCACTTCTGGAGTATCTCTGTGCTTCAGTGGCACAGGAGCCATTTCCTTTGGGAGACCGTCCAGCTCTGGGTGGCAGTGTTTCTGGAAGCCTCTCTGCTGAGGTGAAAGGGGAAGTACCGCGTCAGCTCTAAGACCACAGAAGTAGCTTTAGGAGGCGAAGAACCACACACCCAGACTCACTGGTCGCCAGACCCAGGCTGTTTCAAAGGGTCATCCAGGGACACTCTTCTCTTCAGAACAAGCAAAAACATAAGCATTCACTTTGGAGATTTGTTTTCTTTCTAATCCTCTCTCAAAAATTACTAAAATTCAGCTGGGGACTTTTCAGGTGGCCTGGAAGGATACCCAAAAAGGGTAGTCACAACCTCCGTTCAGAGCAGCAGGGCCCGGCAACTTTCCTGCTGAGCCAGTCTCTGTTCACAATGATTTCTTTTATTCCAGCCTGATCTGCACAGATACGACTACCTTCATCTCAGAAGAGTGTCCCCATTGACACAGAGTTCTTCAAAAGCCCCAACCTGGGGACAGAGATGCACTGTTGGAGGGGACAATGTGGCTTCTACCATGACTTTCCAAGAAAGGCAAGAAAATAGTGCTGGCCAACTGATGACAGGTAGGTCCTCCTGCCCCAGAGACTTCTCCATCTAGAAGGAAGGAAATGGACCAGCAGCATCCACCCACAAAAATAAAAAAGGTAATCCTCTACTTAAATGATTCAGATCAGCAAGCCCTGAAATGTAATAAGCCTCCGTGCAGAGTAGCTGCTGCATGGGGTTTGATTTAATTAATCTCAGCAGGCTTACAAAGAACTCCAAGACATCGTGATAGATTTGCAGCACTGAAATGGAAATGGAAAACCTCAGCTACCAAGTCAGACACGTGTATTCTAAGATGCAATGGTTCAGATCTGGGATGTTTCCCAAAGGCCCAGGCACCCAGTCCACAGCCCAAGGCACTACAGGTAGGTAGAAGCTTTAAGGGAGGAGGGGGGCTAACAGAAGCAAGTTTGAGCCCTGAAGGCCTGCCCTTGCAGGGGAGATGGAAACCCCAGCTCCCACCCCTTCCTGGTCACCATGAGGTGAACGGCTCTGCCGGGCCCCATGCTCCCTGGCACAAAGCTCTACCTTGCCACAGGCCCAAAGCAGAGTGAGTCAGCCAACTGTGGACCAAGACTTCTGAAACCAGGAGCCCAAATCCATTTTCTCCCTCATAAGTTATCTCAGGATTATGTGACCATAACAGAAAGAATGCCTGGGGTTGACCCATGCACCTGTTAGGTACTTGAACAATACACAGTGGTAAACATAATGTTAAACCATTCTGTTTCTATATTTTACCAGAAGCTTCTAGGTCAGAGCCCATCAAGGGTGAAGGTAAGTAAAAGTCAGATTACAAGAGAGGAAATTAAAATACAGAGTTCCTGCTTCCTCCTCCAATATTACCTCTATATGGGTGGGCATCCAGCAGGCTACATGCCTGCACATTGAAGTGCCCTAAGCAGCACAGACAGTCTGCAGACAGGGGAGACCAGCAAGAGAGCCCCCTGCACCCCCTCATTTCCGAACCCAGCTTTCCTAAGAAGGAAAGTCCATGGAGTTTCCTTCTTCCTCTGCTCTCCCCAGCAGAGATTCAGTGAGAGGAGGGAAGTATTTATCATTAGAATTACTAAGACTAGAACTTGGGAACCTGTGCTCCATATGACACCTGACCCCAGCCAGCACCAGAGCACAGCATCATGCTCCAGGAGCTGAAGTAGGACCCAGGATGTCCTGCCAGGTCCCTGGAGAAGGGTTTGGTGTCAGATGGTTTAGTGTCACATCCCAAAGAGTCAACAGGCAGTTCCATTTCTGTGGGATGATTGTGCACTGGTATAATCTGAGGCACGGTGTACACTGTATGTGTGTAATGTTGCCTGCATCTCCCAGGCAACGTGATGGATGAAACTCCGTAAGATCATATTAAGCACAAGAGAAATGATGCGATGAAGAGAGCCTAGACTCCTGCTGGCACATCTTATACAAAGAATGTCAATCAATGACTGATCACATATAAGATAGGGGCTCTGTAAGGTTGTACCACCTGTAATACCACAGCAACCCACTGTGTAAGTACACTCAGGCGTCTGCAGAGCAGTGGTATCACTGTGGACAAAGTGCTCAGAATTCCCATCATTAAGCAGTTCCACGTGTCCAGAATCAGTCTTCTCACCACACCTTGCCCCTGGCTTGTCTCAAAGAATGAAACGTCCAAAGCAGCGGCCACTGTCCTTCGGAATTCTATGCTGAGCTCCCACAGTGAGGGCAGGAGACAAGATGCTGTGCAGGGGCTGGACGGAGCTGGCACCTCGCTCCCGGGCACCCTGGAGCAGCAGACCCCTTCCTTCTGGCTCACCACATACCTGAACATCCCCCACCCAGGACAGACCATGGCCACGCCTGGAAAACAAGGGGAAGAGCTCTGTCCTTTTCTGGGAAGTGTCAAAACCCACGGTCCTGGCAGAATGGTCTGAGGACACAGGGAAGGGCTCTAATGCCAGGGCTGATTTCACTGAACTGGAACAAGAAGGCCCTTCAGCAAGAAGCACCAAGTACTGGGCCCTGGGGACATCAGGTTTGTTACAGAAGAGTCAAAGGTAGAAAAAGGTAGAAAACAGGCCTGGCAAATCTCAAAACACACCATTTTAAAGAATATCGTGCTTATTCTTTCTGGCATGTTGCATTACTTATTAATTTTTTAACACTAAAATTTTTTCTCATTGAAATATATATATATATACATACATAGTCATTTTGAATATAACTAAATCTGCATCTACTAATACATCCCATTCATTACGATTCAGCATAAGCATTGGGGGATGTTATTTCAGAAGGATCCTCGAACATTTAAGCAAGGGCCTTTCCTTTGAAGGCCTGGATTTCTAAGCCCTATTCAGGCTGTGGGCAAGGCGACTGATACGGCTGAGTCCACACAATGGAAGCTAGTCTTCACCATCATACTGAGTGGCCTGTGTGCTGGCTATACAAAAGTTTCCTTTGCGCTTAGTAATTGGGCAGCAGAACAAATACAGTGAATCAATTCTTCCCAGTTGCAATACACATTTGAATGTGTGAGGCCAGTCTAACAGTAAATACCCGTATTTACAGCTCAGCGCTGCCCAGCAAAACAGAACCAAGAGAACAAATCATGGATTACACATGAGTTCATACATTTCTCACTTATGTAATTAGTTTTACCACACAGCCAGGACTGATTCAGCACCAAAATAAGCCAGGAGCACTCAAAGTGGACCACGGGCTTCCTTCTGAGGGTGTTCCAGATGGCAGGTCACTTGCTCGAATCTCAGTGCCTTGGGTCAACTTGGTTTTAGAAACTTGTCAAGATATTTGTTTTTGTCAGGATATTTTTGGATAATTATTGCATGGGATTGATTTAATTAATCTCAGCAGGACTCAAAGAAAACCCGTGAAGTCAACAAGAAAAATGTCCTTCAGACATTCTATTATTAAAAGTCGAGCCTGCCCTGGTGGCACACGCCTTTAATTCCAGCACTAGGGAGGCAGAGGCAGGCGGATCTCTGGGAGTTCAAGGCCAGCCTGGTCTACATAGCCAGTTCCAGGACAGCTGGGAATACAGTAAGTCCCTCTCTCAAAAAAAAAAAAAAAAAAAAAAGTTGGAAGTATTACATCTCCACCACAGACAAGTACAGAGAATGTCACCACAAATCAAAACCTAAAGGGGCAGGCAAGACGGGCCAAGTGGCTCAGTGAGTAAAGTCACTCGCTGCCAAGCCCGACAACCTGAGCTGGATCCCTGGAACCCACATAGTGGAAGGAGAGAACCAACTCCCTAAAGTTGTCCTCTGACTTTCACAGTGTGAAGCGGTATGCATCTATGTGTGCATGCACAAAACCAACAAGTTAAACCTAAAGGGCTGGACTGGAGTTCTGGGCTCCACCCTCAAGACATTCAAAAAAACAAAACCAAATGTCACTGTATACATGCTGAAAGAGAAAAAGATTTCCACTGTAGGAAAGGAGATCAAACTGCTCACCTAGAGTCTGGTCTAAACCAGGTTCTCAATGAGAGCTGCTGAATGAATAAAACAGTAAGTAAGGGTGGCATGAATGTGCACGGCTGGATACCATATGCAGAGACTGTATGTGTCGTTGCAAAAAATGCTAGAAACAGGTATGTTATAACACAACGACCTGCAGGTCTTAGAAGACAGGCCCGCTGCCAAGGAGAACCAAGTCTACGGTGCATTCACAAACTGACATTTGGTTACGCAGGAACAAACAGCTGGAGAAGGCAGACTCTAGGAAGCCCTAAAACATTCCTATCCATACAGTAAGGCACCGACACTCCACACCAGACCTTGTTCTGTTCACAACAGCATCTTCTGAATCGTACCCTGGAGAACGCTCACAGGATTAGATATGGAGGACAGCAGCGTCTGAGCTACTTCCCAATTCTCAGAACACCACAGAGGGCCGCAGGAGACCTGCAAGCTAACACACACTCAGTGGGGAACAAACGACCATTCAAAACTGAAATGACACTTTTTCCTGCCGTCATAAACCAGCACCTCCATCCACAGACGCCGCCTCAAGATGACTTCCTGAGTGCCAAGTAACACTCCTAACCCTCTGACCAGGACTCACTCACAGAATCCTCAACAGCCTGTGGAAGCGCTCCCCACACTTAACTGTATGTGGAATGCTTCTAAACATAAACAGGTTTCACCTGACACCAATCACAATTTTAGATGTGGGGGGGAACAGCCATCAACTTTTTAATGACCCTCCCAGGTAATTCCAACATACAGCAAAGGCTTTGAAACCCTCAGCTGAGATGGTTACTGCTATTTTTTAAAAATATTTTATTTATTGTTTCTATGTGTGTGAGGGTATTGCCTGCATGTGTGTAAGTGCACCTGTGTCATGCAATGCCTGCAGAAGTCAGAAGGCGTTGGATCCCCAAAATGGTTGTCAACTGCCATGTGGGTGCTGGGAATCAAACCTGGTCCTCTGCAAGAGTGCTCCAAACTGCTGAGCCATCTCTCCAGGCCGTTACTGCCACATTTCAATGTGTCTGTTCTTCCCAAGCTGGAAGATAGGGTCCAAGGCTTTCTACTGTGTTGTAACATCATCCCCATACAGGCTTCTCCCAAATAGTTAAAGGAGAAACTGCTGCATAACTATCAAAGTGATGGTGGTTGGAGAGGAGGCCTTGGGAGGGGTTGATGATGTCATGGGGCACCACCAGGGTGGGATCGAGGCCCTTGTAAAAGGATCTTCAGAGGGGAAGTGCTTAGTTGGCTATGTGCTTGCTCTGTGTGTGTGTGTGTGTGTGTGTGTGTATGTGTGTATATGTGTATGTGTGTGTATGTATGTGTGTATATGTGAGTGTGTATATGTGTATGTGTGTATATGTGAGTGTGTATGTGTGTATGTGTGTATGTGTGTGTACGTGTGTGTACGTGTGTGTACGTGTGTGTATGTGTATATGTGTGTATGTGTGTGTATGTGTATATGTGTGTGAATGTGTGTGTATGTGTGTGTATGTGAGTGTGTATGTGTGTATATGTGTATGTGTGTGTATGTATGTGTGTATGTGTATATGTGTGTATATGTGTGTGTATGTGTGTATGTGTGTGTACGTGTGTGTATGTGTGTGTACGTGTGTGTATGTGTATATGTGTGTATGTGTATATGTGTGTGTATGTGTATATGTGTGTGAATGTGTGTATGTGTATATGTGTGTATGTGTGTGTATGTGTGTATGTATGTGTATGTGAGTGTGTATGTGTGTATATGTGTATGTGTGTGTATGTATGTGTGTATGTGTATATGTGTGTGTATGTGTGTATGTGTGTGTACGTGTGTGTATGTGTGTGTACGTGTGTGTATGTGTATATGTGTGTATGTGTATATGTGTGTATGTGTATATGTGTGTATGGGTGTGTATGTGTGTATGTGTATGTGTATATGTGTGTATGTGTATGTGTGTATGTGTAT
Organism: Rhizomys pruinosus; assembly: GCA_009823505.1. NCBI lineage: Eukaryota > Metazoa > Chordata > Mammalia > Rodentia > Spalacidae > Rhizomys > Rhizomys pruinosus. The sequence continues at coordinate 587,461 of VZQC01009601.1, read as the reverse complement.
ATGTATGTGTATGTGTGTATGTGTATATGTGTGTGTATGTGTGTATGTGTATATGTGTGTATGTGTGTGTATGTGTGTATGTGTATGTGTGTGTATGTGTGTGTGTGAACCTGAGGTTGTACCAAGCAAAGCGCAGGGGCATCCCGGGGACTCAGTGGCTGCCAGGTTAGCCCAATCCGGGAGCTGATGCTCAGTGAAAGACCCTCTCTTAAAAAATAAGGCAGAGCCGGGCGTGGTGGCACACGCCTTTAATCCTAGCACTTGGGAGGCAGAGGCAGGCGGATCTTTGTGAGTTCAAGGCCAGCCTGGTCTACAGAGTGAGTTCCAGGACAGCTGGAGCTACAGGGAGACCCTGTCTTGAAAAGACAAAAAATAAAATAAAAAAATAAAATAAAAAATAAGGCAGAGAGTGATGGAGGGAGACAGCCTCTGGCCCCACATGTAACACAAGCACACACACAAAAGGGAGGGTCTTCGGAGAGCCATCTTGCCCTTCCATCTCCTGCCATGGGAGCACAGTGCTCACCCTGTTGGCTTCTCTCATCTCTTCTGCCTTGTGAGGGGACAGCAAGAAAATCCCACCAGACATCCAATTTCTGTGTCTTCAGGTTAGGAAGCCTACAGAACTGAAAACTACTTCTCTTTTTTATAAACTACTCAGTCTATACCCAGTCATAGCATCAGAAACAGCCTGCGATAGCCACTAACTACACTTTTCAGATATGGGGCCTAAGGCACAGAGAGGTCAAGACCTTCATAAGATCACACAGCTGGAAAGGAGCAGAGACAAGCTCCAGGATCCCAGCCAAGAAGTCTCGGCAGCTAGACATGTTGCAGACATAAAGTAAAACTCCACTGTGCAGCAGGAAGCAGCACAGGGAGAAGAGACTGAAGCTACTCACAGGGAAAGAGCTTGAGGGAAACAAACGGCCACCGCCCAACGGGTGGGAGGCCAGCTCCGGGTGGAGCGCAGGTGCTCAGGCAGCTGTGGCAAGTTCAAGACCGGGCTGTAGCCGAGCAGTGCTTACCTCAGATGCCCGCAGCCCTAGTCCTGAGCCACAGCACTGCATAAACTATTTCAGGATACAAAAGAAAAGGAAAGTAGCTGCCCAAGATTTCCCCAGAGCATGTGTTCTAGAACCGTGGCTGTCAGACACCCAAGCACACCCCTGACACAGGAGGCTTTTAAGATACAGTTGCTAGACTCGGGCTCTGGCTTACTGCTGGAACCCTTGCCCACCATGCACAAGGCCCAGGTTCCATCCCCAGTCCCACTTGCCCCCTCCCCCAATATATACATATTTACAGATTGCTGGGATGTATCCCAGAGTTTCTACTTAACAGGTTAGGGGGAGCCCTAGCATTTGCCTTTCAAGCAAGTCCTCGCACCCTAGATTACATAATCAGTCACAGCTATGGGGACAGGCATCCATATGGAATCATCTGTGGTTGCCAATCTGAAGTCATCTCCTCTCCCAGGCCTTGTGCTGCTCCCGCCCCTCTTCCCAGCCTGCACTTCACCTCCAGGAAGGCCTGCTGGGGTCTGTGAGCTCCTGGGAACCCAATAGCATCCCGCATAACTGACCAGCACACTCACGGTGCTTCTCACTACTTAGCTGTTCACAGACCCTCCTCTCCTGCTACACAAGAATGTGAAGACTGATTCTAATTCATTGTCCATAAACAACACCTGACACGTTAGGTACACTCCAGTCCCTGCAAACCAGCACAGACAGTGTGCCACACACACCCGTGACAGCAGTAGCTACAAATCCCTATGATCCCCAACTGCGCTGCCATTCATGAAGGATTGCAGAGATGCTGAGACTAGGAGAGCACTCTGCCCCACCAAGGTGGCAACCTAGCACATTTCTGAAGCAGAGGTTATTTTTCTTCTGCCACTGAGAAGTCTCAACCCACATAGATGTGCTTAAAAGTACACGTGTAAGCTGTTTGGGATGCAAGAGCCCTTTATCTCTAACAGAGTAGGTGTAGGTGTAGGGGTGTGTGTGTGTGTGTGTGTGTGTGTGCGCTCGCAGCTCACTCAGGACCTCAGAAATCTGTTTAATGAAATAGAACTGCAACGTTAACAGTCAGGTGCAATAGACCACCCACTGTTATTATCATAGGCTACAGAATCTTTTAATGAAGACTGGGATTGGAAGCTTGCTCAGTCATACTGGGACCGTCTCACTGCAGGCCGCCCACCTGGTGCTGCCCGGCATTAGGTCTACTGATCTCCTTGCCTCGGCCTCAGAAGTTACCACATACACGGGGGCTGGAGAGATGGCCTAGTTAAGAGCGCCGACCGCTCTTGCAGAGGACCCGGGTTTGATCCCCAGCACCCACATGGCGGCAGAGAACCGTCTGAAACGCCAATTCCAGGAGAACTCCAGTTCCAGGGGAATCCGACACCCTCTTCTGACCTCCGCGGCATTGCACGACACAGGTGCACAGACTTGCATGCAGACAGTACATTCATACACATACAGAAAGAAATTAAATTAATAAAAAAAAAATTTTTTAAAAGAAGTTACCGGGGCTGGAGAGATAGCCTAGCGGTTAAGAGCGCCGACCGCTCTTACAGAGGACCCGGGTTCGATCCCCAGCACCCACATGGCGGCTGAGAACCGTCTGAAACTCCAATTCCAGGAGAACTCCAGTTCCAGGGGAATCCGAGACCCTCTTCTGAACTCCGCGGCGTTGCACGACACGGGTGCACAGACTTGCATGCAGACAGTACATTCATACACATACAGAAATAAATAAAATTAATAAAAAATTAAAAAAAAAAAAAGAAGTTACCACATACACAGGAGTGAAGAGCGGTGGAGTGGTTACTAGGGGGGGCTGAGAGAAGACAGCAGAGTGGGCGATTTGGTGGCCTAAGGAAGATTGCTTCAGCTAGAGATCTCTCGGGTCTCTGCCCCCCAAAATCTCAGTCTGGCCTTTTCAAGCCAGTTTCCAATCCCCCACCAGGGGTGGCTTGCCAATCTTATGAAATCCATTCTGTCACCTTATTCATGGGATCTAGGGAGAAAGGCTAGCCCATTTCTACCTGATGAGGTGTAAGAATTCTCTTCAAGCTCACCAATTTTGTGAGGGAGATGGGGGGGATTTTGAGGCACTCCCTGTGCTCCCTGAAGTCAGCAGCATCTGCATAGCACTGAGTGGTGCTGCTCCTGAGGCATGTGTGGTCCTGTTTCCTGATCAGGAAATCAAACTCTTCAAGATGCTCAACAGTGGAGGTGAGTCTTTTTTGTATGAGACACTGGAGCATCAAGCCATTTCCTGTGTCCACCAATGGGACCATCCCAGACACAGCAAATCACCAAACTACAAAGAAAAAGCACTCACCGATCCCGGCACCTGCTGCACTGCGCAGCTCTCAGAGCACAGCATGTGTCACCCACACTCTGGGAGAGCCAGGACAGGAGGTTCCTGTGGGCTCTCATGTTTACAGGCCCTGCGCCCTGTCCTGTGCCTTCTCTTCAGCTCAGCCATCTACCCTGCCAAAGCTCTGTGGTGGCATGCTTGCCCTGGAAGACACAGGCTAGAGTCACAGACATGTAGAAGAACGCACATGGCTCTATAGAGCCAGGCAGCCATTGGATTCAAATCTGTCTCGTGGCTGGCAAGGGCACTCTAGGCATGACAGCTTCCCTGAACCTCCAGACAGCTGCTGGTCCGAACCACAGTCCACAGATGTCAAGCACAGATGTACCCCCTCCTCTCAAGGAGCCCATGGTCATCCTGCAGGCCAGCAATGGAGAGACTGGGAAGTCCTGACACACGAGGAACACCAGGGCAGCAGGGCTGAATTCTGAAGACAGCCATCACAGAAATCAGGGCCCTTGAGGCTCTCCAACGGTGTGGGAATCAGTGCAGAGGGCTGGGACCCTAAGCAGGGCTCGGGCACACACAGACACCATAGAAGAGCAGCTGTTCTGCTGCTGGCTTCTCTTTTTACATTGCTGTTTCCTTTGAGATACGCAGATAAAGAAAATCATGTACGTTCTTTGTATTAATGAAATTCTCTCAATAAAAGGAAAAGACAAACATGCCACTTACTGAAACTCCCATGCTCTATGTGTTCTGCCTCTAGAAAGACATGGACCTTGGGTGTCCTTCCTGACACTCTGGAAATAAGGGTTGTTGCTAATTCACCGCATTTATGCATCTGTAATGTTACATTCCAATTACGCCATCACGACCCAAAAGCAAACATTTTTTATTAAATGCTTAAGGGGAGAAAGAAAGAAAACCACAGACGGTTTCCACTCTAAGTTTAGAAAATGCACGGGAAAGAAGGCTGGCTGCGTTCAGCACCCTGCTGCAGGGCCAGGTCCCAGGCCTGGTTCTGGGGCCTCTCTGCTTCCCTGTGGAGCTGTCACTTTATTTCTCTGGGCCAGGGTGGAATCTAAGCTCTATTCCAGCTACCAAAACCTGTAACTCCACCAGCTCTCTGCTTTGGCATCAATCAAAGAAATCCTTGCCTCCCACCCTCAGGAAGTGAAGACTAGCCAGGAAACATCTAACCAAGACTTTAAGACCATATAATGAAATAGAAATAAAAAGACTCATGAAACCACATGTTTCTCTGAGACCCTAAGGTCCATTCTGCTAAAGTGAAACTGAACTTAATACATAGGAGTCAGTCAGCAATGAGCCTTTGTATGACACTGTCTTCCCCAACTTCCTGTGCCAAAGAAGGAAAGCAAGCTAAAGGTATGGTCAAAGCGACACCACCCGACTTTCTAAAGGACACGAGGCATTTGAATTTCCCCAGGCACTGTTCTACAAGAACAGACTTTGTGCCATCAACTGGCATAACCTCAAAGTAAACAAGACATGTCAAATAATGACCTCATTTCCAAAGCTGAGTGTCAGGCCTACCATAGACTCGGGAGAACAGGACTTCCAGCAACCATACAGCCATGAGAACCTGTCTGCTGCTTACCTTCTCCGAGCCCTTGCTTTTCTCATATATAAGGATGTGAGGAGGATTTTAAAGGAGATTCGCTGGGGCCTCAGAACAGGCCTGGCACACAGTAAGTGTTCAATTAATGCTGTGTAATCGGCACATTAATGCTGATAATAACATCATTCTAGGACTGCATGTACAGTTCTACTTTTTTTTTTGGTCTTTTCGAGACAGGGTCTCCCTGTAGCCCCAGCTGTCCTGGAACTCACTCTGTAGACCAGGCTGGCCTTGAACTCACAAAGATCCGCCTGCCCCTGCCTCCTGAGTGCTAGGATTAAAGGTGTGTGCCACCACGCCCAGCTCTACTTTAATAGACACAGATCAGGTGGCAGATGGAGAGGAGGTCTGTAAGCCAGGCAGGATGCTCCTGTGGAAATTCAGCAAACCCTCCTTACACTTTCAAAAAAAAAAAAAGACGTCTGCAAAGTAACTCAGGACTGACTGCAAAGGAGGAAAAAGAACCTGTAGAGAAAAACGGAGAGGTAGATGACCAAGCGACTGTGAGAGCCATCACAGGCAGCAGCAGCAAGCTGTGGCCGGAGAAGCACATAGTCAGGACGAATAGATTAACAGGAAGAAGGCTGGAAAGGAAACGGGGCATCGGGGCATCCGTACACACATAGGTCCCAAATACAGGAGAGGCTCACTGGCCATGCTGGGAGGAAGATGGCAAATTAGGGAGCCGAGAGGTGGGGTGAAAATTAATTAGAACACTAGATGGGAAGAAAGTGGCCCACGGGCTAGAGGATGGGGGAGGGGCAGGGAACAAGGTTCAGCAGCACATGGTGGGGTGCATAATTAACCCGCACCCAGAACAATGCAGTGAGGAAGTTTGAAAGAGACAGAAAGAGAAAGGGAGCACTGGTCAGGAAAGGTGGAAAAGAAGGCGGGGAAGAAAAAAGGAAGTGGAGAAATTTCATGCTTTGAAAGTGGGATTTAAAAAAGAGGAGCAAAAATCTGGGCGATCTGGAGGGCTGAGTAAGTTAGAAATCCCAGGGACCGAAGCTGAGGTGAGGGGCAGAGCGAAGGTGGGAGAGGGGAGCGACCCTGGGAAGCCTTGGTAACAAGTGGTAAATCAATTCAGATTATGATTTATCAGTACGGTGATCCGAGGCTGGGAAGCAGCTCCGGTAGCTCTGCCGGCCGGTGTTTGGTTGGTCCTGGGGTTGTTTGTTTGTTGGCTTGCTGGGGGGTGGGGGGTGCACTTGGGAGGAAACTTTTCAGTCAGACGGTGGCCCTGCCACCGGCCGCAGTGCGACCTTCCTGGGATCCACGGCTGGTCTAGCAATTCCGCACATCTTCCACAGAAACCGATCAAGGCCACTCGGCCAGCTCCTCTCCTCCAGCAGGTGACGCCGGGAGAGTCTGCCTCCAAGCCGGCGCTCGCGCTCGGGGGACATCCTCTCCCGTCCCCCGCCCCGCATCCCTGGGGCCGCCGGCAGCCAACCTTTGTCCGGGAACAGCGCAGGCGGCCCCGGGCCGGAGCCCCGAGGAGCTTCAGGCTTCCAGACTGACGCTCACAGGAGCCGCGCGCCGTTCCCGGGCACAGAGCAGCCGCTGCCAGGCGGCGCGCACGGCCAACAGGTGAGCGGGCTGCCAGACCCTGCGGACCCGCCCGTCCCCGGCGCCCGGCGCCCGGCGCAGCCTCACCTCGCCGCTCCCCGCTGCATCGGAGCTCCACAGCCAGCAGATCCAGGACGCCCAGTGCCCGCCGCGGACCACGCGCGGACCCGACTCGAGCTCGCCGGACTGCGCGAAGCCGCCTAGCAGAAAGAGCCGCGCGGACTCCGCCCGCCCGCGCTGCCGCCGGCTCCAAGCCACGCCCCCAGCCCCCCGCTCCTCGAAGCCACCCCCCCCCCGAGCCCGTTCCTCGAGGCCACGCCCCAGAACCCGCTCCTCAAGACCACTCCCCCAAACGGACTCCTCAAGGCCACGCCCCAAGCTCGAGACCACGCCCCCAAAGTGCTCCTTGAGGCCACTCCCCGAGCCTGCTTCCCCCGGGACCACGCCCCCGAGCCCTCTCCTCAGGTCACGCCCTCTGAGCAGCTGTTCAAGGCCGTCAGCGAGCTGGTTCCCCCGGGGCCACGCCCAGAGACCGTCTCCCGGGGCCTTCAAATCTGGGGCCACGCCCCTACCCGGCTTCCCGCCCCCTATGCCACGCCCCAGCTCCTCCAAGCCACGCCCCTCGTTCCAAGCCCAGCCCCTCCCAGAGCCATGCAAACTCCAGGTGAAGATTCTCATCCTGCTGATTTCCCTGGACCGGGCCAGAACCTTAGGCACTCTGCGGAAGCCGCGCCGGCGACCGTTTCTATGCAATTGATAAAATCTTTTAAAATGTTTTTAGACGGTTCCTTTGCATGATTATTTGAAACATAACAAACTACTTTATGACCAACAGTCACTGTTTTAGATGAAAGAATTATAAAAGTATATGCTCAATGAAAATATATAAATTTTTAGATTATTCTTAGACATAGTATTTATAATTATTTGAGAATTTCATACCATGCGTTTTAATCATATTAGTATCCCTTAACTCCTCTTTTTATTTGTGTGTGTGTGTGTGTGTGATTGTGAGTGTGTGTGTGTGTGTGTGTGTGTGTGTGATTGTGAGTGTGCCTCTGACTTATCCCACAGAGCCCAGAAGAGTCCCTGGGAGGCACAGGTGCAATGGTGACTCTATGCTGTTATGCAGCTATCAAAACCAGCTTGAACCCCAAACTGTGCGTCCCGCACGTCGAATGCTGCTCATCGGTTGTAATAAACAAACTGCATTAACACACAAAGCCAACCAACTGTGGGTGTAATGGGAAATGTATCAGAACTCTCATTTCTACCTAGTTTTTTGTAACCCTGAACTGCTCTGAGAAATCATGTAGTGTAAAATCAAGCACTAAAATATTAATGATAGTATCACTGGGTACTGAAAATATGGGCAAATTTGATTTTATTCTTTCAATTTCATTGAAATTGCCCCAGATGCTGATAATAAATATGCATGTTTAAAGTGAAAAACCTTATAAAACATACTATAGGGGCTGGAGAGATGGCCTAGTGGTTAAGAGCACCGACTGCTCTTGCAGAGGACCCAGTTTCGATCCTCAGCACCCACTTGGAGGCCAAGAACCATCTGTAACTCCAATTCCAGGAGAACTCCAGTTCCAGGGGAATCCGTCGCCCTCCTCTGACCTCCGCGGCATTGCAGGACACGGGTGCACAGACCTGCATGCAGACAGTACATTCATACACATAAATAAATAAATAAAATTAAAAAAATAAAAAAACATTATAAAGGTGGAAATTTTATAGATATGAGTGTCTAACATTGTTGGATATTCCATATTTTATTTGCACTTTATAGAAGCTTAACAAAATCTGCATGAAGCACTCATAAATGAATTATATTTTATTATAAATGAATTATAGTTTAACATTCTTAGAATTTTTTTATTTCTTCAAAATTAGCATAAATATGGGGAGTACTTTTTTTTTTTAAGACAGGGTTTCCCTGTAGCCCCAGCTGGCCTGGAACTCACAGGCTGGGTCTTGAACTCACAGGGATTCACCTGCCTCAGCCACCTGAGTGCTGCAATTAAAGACATGTGCCACCTCACCCGGCTTTATTTTTCTCTCAAAAGCTCACTTCTGACTCCTTGGAAACCACTGTTTGCATCCAATGCTGTTTTTAGGCCTGGGTCTCAGATAAATGGATTTCTGTATTTGAATGAAGGCTGCCCCACTTCCTAAAACCCAGGGTGACCACAGCTGCTCAGAGGGCGTGACCTTGAGGAGTGGGCTTAGGGGTGTGGTCCCAGGGAAAGCAGTCTTTTACCTTGCCGCCACCTCTTCTGTGCACCTGTGACAGTGGAACCTCTCTCTCTCTGCATTAATCAGAAGATTAAAACTGTAGCCCAAGTCACATTCTCACTGTCAACTTAGCATGCACAGTGCTTGAAAATGCTTAGTTCCTGTTTGTTTGTGACAGACTCACTATAAATATATATATATATTATAAATATATAAAAAAAAAAATTTAAAATCTATAATATATATATATAGTATTAATATAGAGAGAGTAGATAGTGAGATATAAATATAGTAAAGATATCATAGTGATATATTTATTTATAAAACCAATATATGTATATACGTATATATATATATATATATAATATATCACTGGTGACCTGGAAACTATCCTATGCAGACAGGCCTGGTACTGCCATTCCTCTGCCTTAAGCTTCTCTGATAGGTAAAGCAAGCCATATTTGCAGGATTTTTTGTTGGAGTAACGTAGGTTCAGATAGAAAACTAGGTTCGATTTTTTGTTGTTCTGTTTGTTTTGGTTTTTTTTTTGAGATAGACATCTCCGTTAGCCCCGCTGGACTAAACACTACACTATGGAGGCGAGGCTGGCCTTGATTTAATAGATGTGCTAGATAGCTTTAGTGTTTCAACTTGAAACATACCTGGGTTGAGGGAAGCCCTCAGTGGGGGATGGGAATTTCTCATTGGACTGGCCTGTGACCATGTCTGTGGGGCCATTGCTCTGATTTTTGAGTGATGTGGAAGGGTCCAGGCCCACTAGTGGGCAAGTTGCCCACCCTGGGGAGTATCATTCTGTATTGTCAGGAAAAAGCAGGTGAGCATGGGCCAGGGAAGGGAATAGGGCCAGGTAAACAATGTTCTCCATGGCGCTTATGCCTTCAGCTCCTGCCCTCCAGGTTCCTGCCCTGAATTTCCTCACTAGCCTTGGGCGCCTCAATGGTGCACTGTATTACAGGAGGATTTATGCCATAAATAAAGCCATTCCTTCTCCCAAGTTTGGTATTGGTCAGGGTGGTACCTCGATTGTCAAAGGTGTGAAAAGTCAACCTAGAACAGAAAACCTCCTTTTGCCTCTGCGTCCCTGAATTCTAGGATTAAAAGGCATGTGGCTGCCATGCCCAGCCGCTAGGTTCCAGATTTTTAAATTTGTTGAAAGGAACACCAGACCCTTTAAGAATCAAAATTGGAGCCGGGCTTTGGGTGGCACGCACTCTGGATCCCAGCCACTCAGGGAGCTTAGTGGTAGGCGTATCTCTGTGAGTCAGAGGCCAGCTGGTCTACATTGAGCAGCTCCAGGACAGCTGGGACCAAAAGGGAGACCCTATCTCAAAAATACAAAAAAAAAAAAAAAAAAAAAGAATAAAAATCAAACTATTATTTAATAATGAGCGGCCAGGCCTGATTGTATATCATATGTGAAAATCCACCCACATGACCACGTCTGTTGTTAAAGTGGCAGTACCAGTAATCACGGAGTCTCAAAGAATTTTTCTTCTACTTACCATCATCAAAAAATGATGACTTCTTAAGTAGGAAGAAATGATAACAAGAACAAAACACCTAACTCCCTCCTGGGCTGCTCTCCTATCCACATGGCTGCCCACTGCTCACAGCCTTACAGACAAAGCTGACGGCTGTGCTCTGTGCTCGCCCTGGGAACTGCCAGGGTCTTGTCCACCTGTATCTTTACTGCTGATCTACTGAAACACAAAGTCTCCCGGCACCCCAAGTGCACATATAACATTGGGGGCTTTGTGTCGTGTCGTTCCGTCCCTCCTCCGTCCTCTCCGTACTCCCTCCCCCCTCCTCCTCCCTCCCTCCCCCCCCTCCCATCCGCCCTCCCTCCCTCCCTCCCTCCCTCCCTTCCTCCAGTCCTTCTTTTCTATCTTTATTCTTTCTGTGACAAGTTCTTGCATGTATACAGTGTATCTTGATCACATCCGCCCCACAACCCTCACTTCCCACACTGCCAACCTCCTAACATGTGGGTCTCCCAGCTTCATGTCCTCTTTCTGTTGTGTAACCCAGAGACTTCATGCTGCCTGCATGCGCATGGGCCACACTCCAGAAGAAAATGACTCCCCCTCCCCCCCACACACAGTGATGCTTTCTGCTGGAGAGTATCCAAAGATGGAAGCTTCAGGTTTTCACCAAGCCTAAGGTGCCCCCTAATAAACCTTCTCCAAAATGAGGATCTATCTTTGCCTTAATTTGTGTGCTTAGTATACTGTAGTTTAAATTCATTATCCTGAAAACCACAAAGGTAGGGAAATGGAGTTCAGAGAGGTTGAATGAGTGGCCTAAGGCTACCCAGCTAGTAAGTGAGGCCACCAGTATTTGAGCTGGCTCTCCAGCTCCTAAACACTTGAGGTAAGCAATGCTGTGAGCCCCTAAAGATCGGGAGAAGCCCTGCTGTGTCCAGACTGCCTGAAAGCCCGCCCCCCATCCCCAACTGGACAGGAGTTTCTCAGAAGGAACAAGGGAGGAAGGGAAACTTCTTTCTCTGCATGTTAGGTCCTTTTTCTTTTGAGAACCTTCTATGGTGACCCACTTCTTCCCAACAGAACAGATCTACTTTTCACCACCTCCCAATAATGGATTTGTCAAGGGCTCTAATCCATCCATTAAGTAAGAGTCCTGGCGATCTAATCATCTCTAGAAATGCCATCAAAGATGCAACAAGAGGTGCCCTTTACTGAGGAGTCCCCTGGATGATGCTCGATCCAATCAAGATGACAAGACCAGCCAGTTCCAAGTCTGCAGGAGAACCAGCTGCAGAAGAATAGCTCACATAGGGCCTGCTCTGTCTGTGAAACCAGGGCCTTTCTAAAGACTTGCCTCAAGTTCACTAACCCCTGCCCTGACTTCCATTTATATCAATAAGAGGACACATGTCATATTCACCAACACCAGGAGGACCAGAATACACCTGTGCTCTAGTTCAATAAGACTGTGCAGTCCTTCAGAGGAGAATCTTTTAAAAATGTATTTACTCTGGGATCACCCATAGAACAAGGAACATAGTAGGTACTAGCTATTGAATAAAATCATCAAAACAACAATAGCAATTACCACTAGCTATTGGGTTGTGCTTTAAAGCATATTCCATGAAGAATGTTATAAAATTAAAAAATAGAGCTAGTTCCTGAAATCAGGGCTCCAACAACTGAGGCACACTGCCAGTTCTTTGGGAGCTGTTTGTAATGCTTCAGGTTCAACAATAATGCCTCTCAACTCCAGAATTCTAAGCAAACACCCAAAAGCACCATAGCCTGTGACTCTGATTTGAGATGGACCATGTGACCCCCCTTTTGAATTTTACCTCTGGCCAAACTCTCCATTTAAAACCTGAGCAAATCCTTTATCAACCCACCAACTTTAAAAGTAGAGAGAAACAGATGTGAGAGAGCGAGAGAACTCATTGTTTACTTGTGAGTAGCCTTAAATAATAAGGAACAAAATTAAGGGAATTATATTTTGGGCAACCCTCAAACAGAGGGTGAAGGCACAGGTGAGTATTGACAGCAGTCCTGTAGGCCTGTGTCCAGGCATGAAAATCCGAATGACGTCCTAGAAGGGGAGCCAGCATCAGTCCTACGGTGGCAAAGTATACATGTGAACCAGGTGCTGGGCTATCCTTGGAAACCCTGGGGTTCCGGCCCCGTCTACATTTACCATATTGAGATGTACCAACTGCTCCCTGAACATGTTTCCGAATGAACTGGGTAATGTTTACAAGTAATAAAATGGGCTTGTCATCACCATGGTAACTAGGACTCACTGAGCCACAGTCTTCTTTAGGCTTTACCTAATCTTTTTATATTAGCTGTGAACAATATCTGATAAGAAGCCACTTAAGGGGGGCACTGGCGAGATGGCTCAGTCAAGAAGGTGCCTGACCTGACAGCACTAGGACCTGTGTTCTGATGTCCCTCATAAAAAGCCAGGCAGCCATGCCTACAACCCCAGCCTGAGGGTG